>JAECUM010057389.1:0-23134 GCA_016617855.1 Megalonaias nervosa
AGAGAGAGAGAGAGAGAGAGAGAGAGAGATTATTGTCGGTGGTACTCTTACTAAGGCAGAATAATGACCTAAATCAACTTTAAATATTTTAAAATATTTTAATTACCTATTGTTGGTTCGTCATTTCGCTTAGTTTCTATTCAACATTAATTTCCATGAGCCGGTAGGTGAATGGCTTAGCGTTTATGTGAATGACGTAGCTAACCTAGTGTTTGTAGTGCTGTACTTTTATTATTTAAACTATCTTTCATGTTTAAATCATAATTATGTATTATATTGATTTAATCAATGTGAAGAAAAATAGAAACTAAAAAAAGAAAACAATCAATTTATCAATATGCAAAAGTGATTGTGAATAGCCACAAAAGGCATAGAACTACATTTTGAAGCGGACACACTCGGGGATTTGAGGAATTCATTCACTTGGTCAATACACAGCTGCCTGCAGTAAATCTTAACTCCGTTCAAAGGGCAAATATATGTATTTGCATGTGATATAAATAAAATATTTCGGCAAACCTCGTTTCCTTTTAATGAAAAATTTATACATCTCGTGGTATATCATTGATACAGCGTACATACTATACATATATTTTATGTGTGTGTATAAGCGGTCCTAATTTAAAATAAGATATTCAGGTTCTGTGCCTATATGATTTGTTTTTTTAGTTTATCTATTATACTTTTTTTTTGTAAAGATAATGTATTGTTTGTCTCACGAAAATATTCGAGGACACATTAAACATTCCACACAAGACTTCAACAACCTCATAAACATCAGCTTTCCCACAAAACCATCTCAGCTCAAATACAAAGCTCCCTACACCCAATAAAATTTTGCATCACAAAATCAATTTTAACTCTTGCAAAAATGAAACAATTAATATATATATATATATATATATATATATATATATATATATATATATATATATATAGCATATATATATATATATATATATATATATATATATATATATATATATATATATATATATATATATATATACTATATATATATATATATATATATAATAGATCTTTAATATACATTAATTTCCCGTTGGTGTGTAGGCCAGAAATATGTTGTGAAATTTTTACTTGTGTCTAAGAAAACATTTTGTTTTACATTAAACGTGAACTTATTTTAATTTGAGCATCAATAGTTGTATGGTTGCAAGACAAGAGTAATTTGTAGTTGTATAGTTGAAAGACAAGTGCAATTTCTAGTTGTATGCTTGCAAGACAAGTGTAATTCGTAGTTGTATAGCTGCAAGACAAGTGTAAGTTTTAGTTGTATGCCTGCAAGGCAAGTGTAATTTGTAGCTGCATGCTTGCAAGACAAGTGTAATTTCTAGTTGTATGGTTGCAAGACAAGTGTCTTGCGTAATTGTATGGTTGCAAGACAAGTGTCATTTGTAGTTGTATGTTTGTAAGACAAGTGTCATTTTTAGTTGTATGGTTGCAAGACAAGTGTAATTTGTAGTTGTATGACTGCAAGACAAGTATAATTTGTTGCTGTATGGTTGCAATACAAGTGTCATTTGTAGCTGTATGGTTGCAAGACAAGTGTCATTTGTAGTTGTGGTAAACCTCTCCTCAACTTATTTGTGGCGGGTTTATTGGTTTTGGCTTTCGTATCTAGAGGTGATCGCCAACGGTGTAATTTGCCCGGTATCGAGTAAGGCCAGTACGAAGTATGAACTGATGGGTGGAATAAATAAATAATCTGAGCTGATATATAGAACAGAATAACACGAGCCCCCGTTACAAATAAAGACAAAATTTAATCAAATTTAAAAAAACAATAAAATTTCAGAAGCAAATGATATAACGTTTCAATTCGAAAGATACACTTCTTTCTTTTTGAATCAAACTAATTAAGGAATTTCAAAATACAAATAAGATTATAAAAATAGCCGATTCTGTTTACGATAGAATCAATTCATCATTAACTGAGTGAGAAATCGAACGACACTGCCTTGTATCGATTCATAACTTGGTGTTCGGTTCCGTCCAAAAGGTCCACTCAGACTGTACTTCTGGCTCCTTCGCGCCGGTAAGTCTTTTTCGCTCTACTTCCCTTTTTCCAAAATTCTTGGTATCTCGCTTTTTTTCCCTTTTTGGCTTTCCACTCTGTTTGGGTTGTAAAACGTGTCTCTTCCCGAAACTATCTCACCTTGTAAAAATATAAACAAAAGCAACCTAAATCTTCTGTCACATTATACGGGAATAAATCATTAGTCTCACCCCTCGAGGTCAGATGTAATTCTATCGGATTCAAACAGACATCGATGGCTATCTAGACTAATTGGTCATAACAGAACATACAACCTAGTTCCACAGACTAATGGTCTGCTAATGGCCATTTACACCACACCGAGACATTAATTCCTTACTAGTCTCATTACACGAGAATGAATGAAATTCCTGACCCTACGTTAGTGTTACCAATACACATAATAAATTCGTTCGGATAATTTCCACCAATTCGTCAATGTATATAAATAAACAATATCATTGTGCGAATTCAGATAAATGAACTCAACACAGTTATGCTACATACATAATTTCCTATATAGAATAAGCATGAAATTCTGGATACATAATTTCCTACAATAATCGAGACTGTAACTTAGCGAGCCGTCAATGTACATATAAAGAAAAATATCATTGTGCGGACTCAGATAAACAACTCAACACAATTATACCATATCAAGAAAATTGATCTACGACTCAAACAAATAAATCCCTGCAAATACATGCAAATACAAGCAATTAAATCAACAAAGCATCATAGTATCAACGACTTACCTGAGATTTATGCAAATACCTTGTGTTTCAAGCTTTTGGTGTCTGTCAATTCTCCAGACAATCGTTTTCCCCCTTGGATGCTTTTTTACGAGAGATTTACTCATTAAATTTCTCGGAGCCCTCTGTTCTTATGTTCTTTTCTCTTGTAGAAAAGTGCAGACTGATTTGCAAATTTCACTACTGCACATTTAAACTGATAGTTTTTCGTGTGAAACCACGCCCCCTTCCACAGCGTAACCAATCAGAATTACATAAAATTCCCGCCTCACTAGCATCGAAACACTGCAATACGTCTGACAACAAATGGCTACCAACTGTTTTCTGGTCAATGTCCCAACTGTCAGCTTCCATACAAACCAGGAATTGAACTCCGTTCCGGTAAGTTTAAACAAACTAAGCCCTTAATTATATATCGATAACTCCTGACTTTGGCTGAACCAATCCGTACATTATGGCTTTTTAAACGCGGCCATTCCCCATTAATCTAGTTAATCGTACATGTGTCTAGCTAAATGTTGCCTACAGAGATTAACAATAACCAAACAGATATCGACCTAAAAATTTGGTCTGTTACAGTATTTGTATGGTTGCAAGACAAGCGTCATGTGTAGCTGTATGGTTGCAAGACAAGTGTCATTTGTAGTTGTATGGTTGTAAGACAAGTGTAATTTGTAGTTGTATGGCTGCAAGACAAGTATAATTTGTTGCTATATGGTTGCAATACAGGTGTCATTTGTAGCTGTATGGTTGCAAGACAAGTGTCATATGTAATTGTATGGTTTTAAGAAAAGTATCATTTGTAGTTGTATGCTTTCAAGACAAGTGTAATTTCTAGTTGTATGGTTGCAAGACAAGTGTCATGTGTAGTTGTATGGTTGCAAGACAAGTGTCAGTTTTAGTTGTATGGTTGCGAGACAAGTGTCATTTGTAAACAAAGAATTTATTTAATCTTTTGATATACTACATCTTGTTATATATCAACATTCCCACAATTCAAACTGTTACCAATATTAAAAGAAAATTTTCAGATTTTCTAAAGTTAACTGGAAAATAAAATCTATCATACCCTCAAAATAGCTTTGCCCACACATAAAAATGGGCCTGTCTAATACATTGTTAACTGCGATTACCAATTAAAAAAAAGCGCATTCGACGATAGTACAAATGAAATCATTTCTGGACCAAGCCGTAAGGCCTAATCGACGGAGATTTGTTTTAGACCTAATTTAAAAATAAATTTCCAAGATCAGTAACAACTCCAACAAAACGTAGGTTTCCTAGAACAGCAGGACCTCAGGTAAAAATGTTCGGATTTAAAGACCTGCACAAATTTCACATGACACACAATAATGTACTAATATGAAATTAGTATTTTGATGAATATCATTCTTGCCATTCACGTAACGTTGCAAAACGTTAATATATCTCAGTTTGTTTTTATTACTTTTCTTTCCTTTAGGGGTGGTTCTGGCGGTGTTGCAGGAGACGGTATGGGCGGTGCTATGGGCGGTATGGGCGGTGGTATGGGTGGTATGGGTGGTGGTATGGGCGGTTCGGGTGGTGCTATGGACGGTATGAGCGGTGGTATGGGCGGTATGGGGGCTGGTCTTGACGCAATGAACTCACCAAGTGGTCCACATGCCGGTGGCCAAAGAGCGCCCAGAGTTCGACCCCCTGGTCAGAGACCGGGAAACGGCCCCTCTCCACCTCCGCGTAGCCCATCTCCAGGGGAAAACACGCTTTCTAAAGAAGGCCCGCCTCCAGAAGCAGCTAAACAAAGCAAGCCAGCACAAGCAAAGGCAGCGTAGACGATAGGCAGTGTCATTCACTTGATGTAATAAATGCGTATCCTAAGACAAATGACAAAGGAAAAATCCATGGATGACAACCACAGTCTGGCAATCACATAACTCCCACACGGCAGACCTTTCCTATTTCACTATTATGATTTATAGTTTCCTTTGTTTAGATATTTTATGCAAGAGAAACATTACGTAACTTTAGTTGATGAATTAGTATTTAGCTTTGGATGAAGGCGATTTTTTTTACTGTTTCAAGTTTTTCATATTTAAGTGATAATATTTTGTTATTGTCTTTATTTACAAGTAACACAGTCTACCGGGCTGGTTTATGAGAGGTATGAGGCATCTATCACCATTATGACATCATCATGGACATTTTGTGCGCTGTTTGCATGCATTCCAGAATAAAATGTGCTCATTGTGCCCTGTAAAAAGTGAATACATTTTATTTTATACAAGGAAATCGCTTTTATTCTTCTTCTTTCTCTTCTTCTTCTTCTTCTGCTTCTTCTTACTATTATTATTATTATTATTATTATTATTATTATTATTATTATTATTATTATCACGTTTCTGTTAACGGTTCTTTTGTATACACTGATCGTTTGAGGGTCTGCACCAAATGCCGCACGGAACCTATTAGTGCAGGATCGTAACAAATTTTTGACTCGGTGCAGTAGATTTTGAAGAAACAACATTTACTGTAACGTAAATAAGTAGTAGATGAATATGGGATTTCTGGACCAAAGTACCTAGTTTAATAGGACAAATACAAACTTTCACTTTCTAGACCACCGACCCCTCCACACCCCAACCCCGAACTTTTTGTCGGGGTGACTATGAGTCCAAGGATGTTTGGTTATGAGGCTGGATCTTTACTTGTGAAAAATTATAGTTGTACTATGAATAATAGGGACTTTGGTATAACTGCTATACTTATTGTCAAACTTCTTCGCCTGTCGTCAATATTTCAACAGCTGACATAAGAAATATCTCATCATCATGATGATATAAATATAACTTAACTTTTCCACTAACTTTTCTACTACACTCTAACAAATCTTTCATCGCGTTTTTATTAAGCGCTTACTAACTATCAGAAGAATATACTTCTATTCGATCAAGGTCTACAGTTATTTTTGTGTATTTTTCTTGACTAATCGGATCATGGAAGTAATTAAACTTTTATGATAATACAGATTTTAGGTCATGAAGCATTTTGAAATACTTTGATGCAGCATCCTGAATCAGTGAACGTTTAAGCTCGTCGAATCCACCCTTGAAACAAATACCAGATACTTCATTGGTAAGGTTAACGGTCAATGGTTTATTATCAACGATACAATTTTTTTAATTGCAATTGTCTTGACTCTTCTAATGAGGGAAAAGTTGCGTCAATAGGAACCTCTAAAACATCATAACCATATTTAAAATATTTTCCTAGTTTATCAAGTTCAGCGAAAAAAAAATCTTTTTCAACATCAGTATAACATTCAATTTTAGATTCAATTTCTTTAATAATTCTTAATACCTCATGGATAAGAATTGGATCACCGGAAACTTTTCTGACCATTAAATCTTCAATAGCTGCCACATAAACTCTATATCAAGGCATAACATCATCTCTATCATCAATAATTTTAAGTAATGTATTTTTGTCATGATTTTCCATACCGAACTCACGAAATATTCGTTGTTTAGCAAAACTAGCTCTCAAATTTTTATTTTTTAAAATAATTTTCCTTTTCTAATATGAACTAATCTGTCAAGAACATCATGTAGTCACTTGATTCGATCTTGTTCTGTTTTTTTCCGCCATGAACTTTTGTTTTTATCAAATTTGGTCTGTTTGATAAACAATGAATTTTCTTTGCTTACCTCGAGCAGCGTATTTTTTAATAATTTTTCAATTTGTTGTTTTCTTCCCGACGATCATCAGGATGACAGTATTTACTGATAGTATCAAAGATTCTGATAGCTTCTCTTAATCAGGACTTCTCATTTCCATCACTCTAACAAAGTTATCTCGTTTTCAGTTAGTGTCGAATCGCTATCGGTTGAAGAGTCTAGCGTCAACTTTATCATGTTATCAGTTTCATTTGTCACTCTTGCTTCAGCGGTACTATCAAGATCTAATGAATCAATATCAGCTACTGCGATATTAGTTTTCGGAGTGAAAAAAGTTATAAAATTCTCTAGCAGCTCTAACACTTTTTGGTCTGTAGTTGTTATTTTATTTATAACCTTACATTAAATCGCAATAACCTATAATAGGTCATCAACAGTAAATATTTGAAACATTGTTAGTCCAGGATAAGGACTTTCCGCATTAACAACAAAAATCATAAAATAATTATACTTGTTGGCCGACGACGCAATTGGTAATGTAAATTGTTGACATATGCTAACATAAAATTTGTCGCTGTTGTGTACAACGTTGTCCAGTTTATATTATCAGTTGATCCTTCTTAACGCCAGCTACATATTCGACCGACAATTGCATTTAATCTAACACGTAACTGAAATTACCAAATTGAAACTGCGGCAGGACATTGTATTTTGATCCAAAAGTTGATGGTTTTTCCGTTAGTGGTCCATTCTGGCCCACCAGATATCGCGTTGTTATATGCAAAAGCATAATTTGAATAATTTCCAGGATATGGAGTTGACGTTGTTGCAACAAAACCCAGCCTGTTATCAGTCGCAACTATCAGATGTGGAATATATCCGACGCTGTTTTCAGCTCGTTTTATAGCGCCAGCAGAAACACTATCTACGTGCTGCTTATTTTGTTAGGTTTTTCAAATTAACCGGAACATAAGCTGATGTTATTTTGTTGGCGCCAATGTTTAACGTACATGTCATTGTATTTCCAGATTTGTTACATAAGCTCCTGCAGACGCAGTTGTTACAGCCGTGATCGCACTTTTTCTAGAATTTTCGACGTACAACTTATTTGTTAGATCTGACAAATTAGTATGTGTATACGTTGTTGTGTGCGGCGGATCCCATGTTTAACGTGCCTGTCATAGTGTCGCCGGATTTAACAACAAAAGTTATCTTTGACAAGCTTTACGTTTGTTAGCTAATCATTGTTGGCCAGCGTTGTATTGTCAAGTTGCGTGTTGTATATCAACTTACCGCCAATGTTGATTGACCCTATCATCGAACCTCCGACAATTTTCAGATTCGGTGTAAGAGCACCTTTCAGCTGATCGTAAGAAACAGCGTCACTAACATTAGCAGGAGGAAAATCATCTCGTCTAAGAGAATCCATCAAAAATATATTTATAATTGTGTTACATATTAAA
Source organism: Megalonaias nervosa (assembly GCA_016617855.1). NCBI lineage: Eukaryota > Metazoa > Mollusca > Bivalvia > Unionida > Unionidae > Megalonaias > Megalonaias nervosa. The sequence continues at coordinate 7,928 of JAECUM010057389.1, forward strand.
AGAATTTCTCGACGTACCAATTTGCTGAGACATACAAAATCAACATTGTTAATGAATCTGCTGCTACGATTAATCCACAGCAGGATAAATACGAACTGCCTAACGAGTATAACGAGAATAACGACAAACTGAAAAACGAACTTGGTGCAGGGGAATATATTTTTACTATACGACAACCCGAGGACCTTGTTCCAGTTGCTGAAATTGATTCTGATGAACAAAAGATAATTGTATTTGATGATATTCCCTTAAGCAACTCGGAAATTAATAAGATAAAATCGTAATTCACGTTGTCGCGTAACAGAAAGTGCAACTCGGTATATCTAGGACAAGAACATTATAACGTCGATCGATTTATCAGAAGAAATACCGGACGTTTTATATTATTTCCTGGATTAGACAATGTTGACGTGCGAAATATAGCAAACAAACAATGCAGAGACGTAACAAAAGATAAATTTGTTGAACTTTATCATACGGCGCCAGCTAACAAATACAACTTTATCTTATTTGATAAACTAGCTCGAGATCCGCAAAAGATGTTTCGATGCTGCATCGAAAGATTTCTGTGACATACTGCTTTGCGCTCTGCGAAAATTAATCTAACGTCTATCAATAAAACATGGATAAAAGAAAAAAGAAAAATAGATATTCTAAAGAAATTTGCTGCAACAAGAGCAGCATTTAAGAAACAAGTTGAACAAGCTCGTCAAGGCCAAGTTCAAGAGGCCAAAGAAACGGATAGACTTTTTAGACCAATTACCGAAGCTGTCCTTGGCAAACAACCTGATACTTCTACGGTGTCGCCGGAGAATCGAAAAAAAATACATGAACGAGGACTATTAGGTTTAGTTGAAAAAGCACAAAAGAATTGTTGAACCTGCTGCACGACAATCAAAGGTGCTACATACAAAATAGTTGATTCAGACGAATTAAAAGGTTTAATTACAGAAACAATAAGTCGACAAGAAGAAGGTCAACCAAAAACTTTTCTTATCGATATTATGACAGTGCAAGTGGCAAAAAAGTTTGGAATTTTAATAAAATCCGTAAAAGAATTAATAGGTCAAGGTGAATATAAAAAATTTATTGATAAATATTTAACAAAAAGAAATCTTTTTGATCTTGACGAAATTGGCAAATAGGACACCGATAAATATAACCAAGTTACAGAATTATTCAACAAAATATTGCCAATGGAGCTGCATCATTTATGATTGAATATGAAGAAGATGAGAATAAGGTCTTAATATACTGTGATAAAATGTGTGATGGTGTCATAGCTCTTGTTATGCTAGAAACTGCGGACCAGTACAGAACAAGAGCTAAAGATTATGATAAAAACTGAAATTTTTATAGACCGTTTAAAAGATACGATTCGGGTCGTAAAAAATGTTAAAGAAGAAACATTAGGATTTTGTCTTAAAATCTAAATTGTTGATCGACTAATGTTACTTATTTCATCAAAAAAAGCTGGAAACGTTAGTACAGAAATTGATAACGAAATCGTAGATATACTTGATTATCTTAGATCAGACGGGTATCTAACAACAGCTGAATATCAGGTGCTGCGCATCGATTTGATCCGCTAACAATTTTTTATTCGGACAAAATATTGTCCGCCGATCAAGAAAAATGATATCAGCAACATTACTACTTGATACATCCACGGCAGTTCCTGCCGCGATAACAGTTGATAGCGCAAACTTTTCTGTTGCTTATAATCCGCCCATAGAACTACATCCAAATATAAATTATGAGATTCGATTAATTCAGCTTGGTATGCGATGGCCAATGTCAAAACAAATATAAACGAAGATTTTACGTTTGTTTCTGGCGCTTGGATATCAGTAAAAGTTTCAAACGGCGCATATAACGTGACCAGTCTAAACAAACGATAAAATCATTAATTACGTCAACAGGGTTACCCTGGCAACCCTGCTGATAATTTTGATCTTATTCCGAATTACAACACGTTACGAGCCAGAATAATACCACAAAAATAATTTTCTTGTTGATTTTAGTTCAGAAACAAGTATCGGATCGTTGTTAGGTTTTAACAAACAACAGTACGGTTCTGTCGCAACTGCTTCTATTTCAAATGCCGGTGAGCTTCCGGTTAACATAACAGAAGTAAATAGTAAATTGCATCAGGTTCTTAAACGGCACGTGGAAGTCGGGACCAAACAATTTATAGTTTTTCTCCTGATTTTCCACCAGACTAGTTGATGCAAGTTAGTCCGTAACAGATTATATATTATCCGATCAACTTAGAAGTAAAATATCTTCTATCACGATGACGTTAACTGATCAATCTGGGCGACAACTTGATCAAAGCAACGAAATTATAACGTATTATCTGCATCTTCGAGCGATAGCAACTTGTTAACCGAAATTTTATCATGCATTTAACTATAACAACGAAGGCGGGAGGTTTCTTTGGAAACATCTTCTCTAAAATAGTTGAAAATATACCAGGAATTTTAAATAAGGTTGTTCTGATCGCGATATACGCCTCAAAGCTTTTTGCTACTGGAGTTGCATCTGCAGCTCGCTCTGTTGTTAGACAAAATATAGCAGATAAAATCAAAGGCGACGCCAAAGGCGTTGCGGCAGCAGATATCAAACAGGTTATTTCTGAGATCGCACCAACCGCAGAAACCAACACGAGCAATGATAACAACAATAAAGAAATTGTTGTCACCGCCCGGCGAAGAAATTGTACAAAAACTAGTAATGAGATCGCGACCACGGATTGATACTGCGGCTTTCGAGCTGTCTAACGTTAGAAGAACGTCACTTTTGTCTAACGATTACAGATAAAGAATGTCTGTCAAAAATTATCTTGACCGTAGCGAAGAAGCAACCGCAGATAACTCAACAACTGAATTTGAATACGTTGAAAACTCTAACGAACCTAACAAAATGGATATTAGGACGTTTAACACAAGAGACGAAGATGTGTTTCTGTTGCCGCATAAGGCCGTACTTAAAGTACAAGGCAGTATAATGACGGTGGCTAATCCTCCTGTTGCGATCGGTGTTGATATACAAAGAACACTTGTTAACAATAGTTGGAGTTTGTTTAAAAGCGCACGATATCAACTTGCTAATCAAACAGTAGAAGATATATCAATGCATCTGCCAGGAGGAAATACTGTTCTTAATCTTATTTCATTAGCAACGATTACTCTGGATCTGTTGTGACAAATATGTTTTGGTTCAAAGATACCGGCGCTGGAACAAATGGAGCAACATAAGTGCTTAGGACACCAGTTGCTGGTGCTAATGATGCAGAAACACTTGTAAATATAACCAATTTTCTTGCTCCACTTCATGCCCAATACGGAACAGCGGCATCACCTGATGGAGCAATAGCTAATATTAGAACAGCATTAATCAATCTTTGTAACGCTATTGGAATTACTCCACCTGCTGGTTCAGCTGATACTGCGGAGCTGCTTGCAAAAGCACAATCTATTACTCCAGTTGCTTCTGCCGGATCTTACAAAGAAGGTTACGCTAAACGAAAAAGTTTGACTGATGGAACTGGTAGAGTAACGATGTTGCTGCCGCTGAGCACAGTATTTGGGTTTAGCAGAGATTACAACAAAGTCTTATACTTGACCAGGCCGATCCAAACGATTGTTTGATGCGAGCCGCTGGTGTGGCCGATTTAAAGGTTGTAATTTCTAGACTGGCGTTGTGGATGCCACTGATTGTTTATCAAACAGCAGTATTAAATTCAACTGATTATACTTGGCGTATAACAAAAGCGTCTAGTGAACAGTTGCCGAGGCATGTATTTGTTGTGTTTCGGCGACAATATCGACGTGGAAGTCAACTACAAAACAATTCTGTATTTGATAGTCCGGATGTACGACGAATATTTGTCAGAATAAATTTGAAACAATATCCCGAACGAGCAATAGAATGTAATTTTACAGCTGGTGTTGATAGAAACGTATCTCGCGCTTACATGTACCTGATGGAGGACATACAAAAATATCAAGATGCCGTTAGCGAATATCAGATCTCAATCGAAGAATTTAGAACACTGTGCCCGACCTGTTTCTTTGACGTATCAAAACATTCTGAACGAGCTATCGGATCAAATTCTGATATCGAAGTTACGTGGACGCTAGGAGTTGCTCCTGTTGATAATTATTACGCATATGCGCTTGTTGTATCTGATAGAGTTGTAATACTAGACGCTACCAAGGTCAGAATGACCGTTCAAGTGTGAAGTGCACTTTAACAAACGAATATTATCAAACAGAGTATCATAACAAAATTGAAATGCATTTCACATGAAGTAAACTTATCTCCGGGACAAATTAAGAAATTATCAGCGGCAGTTGCTAAAGGACAAGCAGTTTCTCTGAAAATCGATTTAACTGGCGCTAGAGGAACTACACCAACTAAGTTGTTGTTATCACAAAGACAAATAAAAAAACTGGCGTCGGGTAAATCGTCTGTCTTAAATTATTCTGTCGCTCTGATAACAGCAGTGTCACGTCATGGAGGATTTCTAGGGCCTGCACTTGCTACGTTACCATACTTCCAAAGCTACTGCCGGTCCTCAGAACATTAGGTATAGACAAGAACCTTACAATCAAGTAGATGCATTTACAATTGCAATGCGACATTATATTTATTATCGCGACAACGTCGACCACAAATCGGTCGTGATAAGGTTATGTTAGACGAACTTCATGACATGCAACCTAGTGGAATACGAGAAAGTATTTATCAAAAGCTAGTGTAATTTTGTTTACATGATACGGTTACTTCAGATTGTTCATCAACAAGTTATCTTGCTCTATTTCAGATGTCGCTGATAAAAATAAGTACGTTTTAAGATCGAGGATTTCAGGTTCTATTTCAGTTACTTTTTTTACTGGTACTTTTAGTTTATCTGCTTCATCGCAGATACTAGATAATATTTCTTCCTGCGAACGACGTAGTTTTCAACGACATATTATAACAAATAACTTTTGTCTAAAATAAAAATAAAATCAGCTTTATCCGATATCACGCGCGAGCGAATATTTAAAATTTAGACAAGCTAAAAGAAGCTGTTAGACAATGTTTCGATACAGAAGTTACTGATCCGGTTACTTTTGACGCCATTCTTCAACAAGGACAAAATGATAAGGTGTTGCTAACAGAAAACGAAAAAAAAATTTGGAAGACCACTTTGTATCTGTCGTCCAGTACGATCATGATTAAATAAAGTTCTTTTTCTACAACTGCATCACATGACATGAACTAGGTAAAATACCAAGAAATGAGTAAATCTTAGTTATTATGTGTAAAGAAAATTTTAGTGTTATACTTCTTTGAGAAAGCTGAGTTTCTCTCACCACCTGCAACTCTTTTGATTGATCTCGGAACAATGCTAAAATAATTGGACGATGCATAAACGGATTGAAAAGATGTTTTCATTAGTCTCTAAATTTGTTGATATCACACGAGTAAGTTTCCTCAGATTAGAGCCATCACCCCATTATCTCTTTTAGCATTTTCTTTTTGTGACACTTAATCTAAATTATCGATTCAGTTGTCTGTTCTGATATTATTAAGATGATCAGCCACTAGTCCTTCTGGAATCTGACCATGAAATGTTCGTACACGAAACGATGTGCTTTATAACTAATACGAGTAGTGTTTTCCCCACCAATCCTTACTGTAAAAAATACCCATCTTTATTAATATTTCCTAGAACTTTCTTCGTTCTAATATGTCTAATCATACCCTTATCATTAGCCTCATACAAATCATAGACAGGATGTCTCTGATATTCATTTTGTAACGACAGATTTGCAATATTATCATCAGTAACTTCACCATTTACTTGGTAAACTCTCATTCCATCTCGGATATTTCAGTATAATCTTCATCATCTTTTCCTTTTACTTTAATCTTATATCACGCTGGAGTTTTCTTTCCAAAAGAAGCTCCCATTTTTAGCTTGATAACAGTACCTACCATGTTACCAGCCCAGCCACTGTACGCTTGATATTCGTAGAATATCTCTTGTTCATTAGCACTTGCCATAAGATCGATTGATCGTATTTATTGTGTCATTATTCTGTTAGGTTTTTTTAATTATTTATTTGTATTTATTTTGAAAATGTATTAGAAAAACAATAAACTGTAAGATATACAATGCTGAAACTTGTTCATATCGCAAAACGAGGTTTACTTCGCGGTAACAAAGTCGCCGACGGCTCGCGGTCCGTAAAATAAAATCGCAACAGCTTTCGTTGGCTTCTATAACAGCTTGAAGTTCGACGATCAAAACGTTTTTTAAAAAAACTATTTTTATCAGTAAATTTATATCATTTACTACAATCAATCATCAAGCAAGAACGTGATAAGCACAAAGGATTAAAAGTTTTAGTACAGTATCATGTTACTCTAACAAAATTAAAAATATTGGATGACGATCGCGGAGCGATTGACGAAGGTCTTGCTGAATCTAATATAACAACAAAATCTAAACGAGTACTAGTTGGTACTGATCTAAAATCGTTGTCAGATGAAGTGCATTAGGAAATTTGGAAAAAGATTGAGGAAAATACAACAGGTTCCGTTTGAAATTTTGAGGTGATATCTGATATTTTGTTCATATGATTAAATATAATCCGATTAGAGGAAGCTCGTATGTTGATTTACCAACGAAAATAAAAAATACTAAATTTTGCGTCAACGTCAAAAATAATGACAAGTGTTTTCAATGGGCAGTATTATTGGCTCTATATCCGGCTTCTGGTCATGTTGATCGAGTAGCAAATTATCAAGAACATACTAACAAACTAAATTTTAGCGGAATCGATTTTCCAGTTGCTGAAAATCAAATTCCAAAGTTCGAACGACAATATAACCACCTGTTAACAGGCGGAATTAATGTTCTTGGCGTTGATGATGAAAGTTCCTGGGCCTCAATAATTTATCCTCGATATATGTCAGATCAATCAAATCAAAAAACGATAAATTTGTTGTTTTACAGAAATCATTACGTTTGGATCAAAAACTTAAACGGATTAGTTGCCAAACAATATAATAAGCACAAGGGGAAAATACTTTTGTTATCGTTGCTTACACGGATGTATATCAGAAGAAACTTTTCAAAATCATCTCGATTATTGCACCAATGTTCAGAAAATAACAATGCCAACTGAAAGTGATAACACATTACAGTTCAAAAACTTTAATCATAAAATGAATGTTCCGTTTGTAATTTACGCCGATTTCGAATTAATCTTACAACAAGTAGCAGGAGCTGATAATGATCCTAATAAATCATCAACAAGAAAAAACATAACCACGTTCCTTGTGGCGTCGCTTATAAAGCTGTTTGTGCGACCGACAAAAATTTATCAAAACCTATTAAAATTTACAGAGGAGAGTGTCCTACGGTTTATCTCTTAAAACAGTTGATCGACGAAGTTGATGAAATTTTTAGCATTTTAAAGAGAATTGTTAGAATGATACCGCTAACAAAAAAGCAAGAAAAAGAATTTGAAACTGCAACTATTTGTCATATTTGTGAATGTGCGTTCACGCCTGCGATTAATCAAGATCGGTTTAGAGATTATTGTCATATAACTAGAAATATCGTGGTGCCGCATATAATAAATGTGATCTGCACTATAAATCTCCGAAATTTATTCCGGTTGTTCTTCATAACTTCAGACGATATGATTCGCACATTATCGTAGAAGCATTAGGTAATTAAGAAATTCGAGTTCGTCTCAGAATAGGTGCTGAAATTAAGTATATTCCAAATAACACTGAAAATATATATGTCAGTTACACTTGGTTGATTAAGGTTTATTGCAGTTTATGGCTGCATCGTTAGATGAACTTGTGCATGAATGTAAGAAATTTGATAATTTGGCGAAACATTTCGGCGATAAGTATAATCTGTTAACCAGAAAGGAGTTTTTCCTTTTGAATATCTCGACGATCAGAGTAAGTTTGATGAAACCGGTTTTCCAGACAAAGACAAGTTTTATTCAGCGTTAAATCTAGAAAATATTCCTGATGACGAACACAATTACGCTAAACAAATTCGGAGAATGTAAAACTTTTGGTGACTATCATGATATATATTTAATTACTGATGTTTTGTTACTAGCTGATGTTTTCGAAACGTTTAGAAACGTTACTATTAATAACAACGAACTTGATCCGATATGGTATTACCCGACATCAGGTTTAAGTTGGAACGCTCTGCTAAAATTTAGCACAATAAAACTAGAACCATTAACAGACGTTGACATGTTATACTTTATCGAACGTGGAATTCGTGGTGGAATCAGTGTAATAACAAAAAAGTATGCCAAGGAAAACAACAAGTACATGTCAGATTATAATAAAGATTTAACATCAAGTTATATAATTTACACGGAACAAATAACTTATATGTATATGCTAAGTCAGAACCAATGCCAGTTGGTGGATTTCGTTGAATAAGTCCAGATCAATTTCTCATTGAAGCTGATAAAAAATGTAGAGGAAAAGATTAGTTATTTTGCTGAAGTTGATCTTGATTATCCAGTTAAACTTCATGAGCTACACAATGACTATCCATTTTGTCCAGAGTCAATGTTGATCGATTACAGTTTATTGTCGGTAGAACATAGAAATTATTCTACCAATAAATCCGTTGTTGGAAAGCTAGTTCCAAAACTGCTTGACAAAAAACGATACGTATTATATTACAAGGTTCTAAAACAAGCATTAGATTATGCTAATAAAAGTTCATCGAGTTCTAAAATTTAATCAATCACCGTGAATGAAAGGTTACATCGACAAAAATACGTGTCAACGAGCAATAGCAACAGCAGATTTTGAAAAGAAGTTTTTAAGTTGGTGAATAATAGCGATTTTGGCAAGACAATGGAAAATATTCGAAAGCGAGTGAACGTTGAAATTGTAAATTATGCAAATGTCGAAATAAATTAGTTGCATCATAGAATTTTTCTAATATGAAAATCTTTAACGAAAATTTAGAGGCGATTTATAAGCGTAAAACAAACTTAAAGTTGGATAAATCGATTTACGTTAGTTTATCTGTACTCGATTTATCAAAGTGGCTGATATACAATTTTCACTATAATTTTGTCAAGCGGCAATGGCCAATTTCTAAGCAGTTTTTTACTGATGCGGATTTGCTAATGTATGAAATTGAAACGGGAGATATTTATCAAGAAATTTACGACAATAAATATTTATTCGATTTATCGGATTATCCAAATCAAAGCGGATTTCAGTGTAACGACAACAAAAAGAATAATTGGTAAGTTTAAGGATGAAACAAACTTTATTCTGATAAAAGAATTTGCTGGGCTAAGGAGTAAAATGTATTGTCTTAAACTGGCAAATGAAAAAGTTAAGAAACGGGACAAAGGAATACAAAAAAAAATTGTTGTTGCTCGAGTATTACGGTTTGATAGTTACAAAGCGGCGTTAGTTGGATCTGTAGAACGCCTTACAATGATGGTTATTAGATCAAACTGTCATAATCTTGAAACGGAAGTTATTGTTAAAAAAGGTTTATGTAATTTTGATTACAGATACTACTCTGATGGAATCAATACATTTGCAATAGGATATCATAAAACTTTAGAACCTGTTACTGGCGGATTAGAATTTTTAGATCGGCTTCTATCATTAGCGAAATAAATTATCTAAGAATAAGTATAGCAGTTATAGTAGTAGATGAATATGGGGTTTATGGATGACAGCACCTATTTTTCATATTACAAATATAATTTTTCAAAAGTAAAGATCTAGCATCATCACCAAACACTCTTCGACTTATAGTCGCTCTGACAAAAAATTCGGAGTTGGGATGGCGGGTGGGTCGGTGGTCTAGACCGTGAAAGTTTGAATTTGTCCTACGAAAAATAGTGGCTTTGGTCCAGAAACCCCATACTCATCTACTACTAAATATCGTCTTTGTAAATAGTACAAATGCAGCACAGAATCAGGAATAAGTAACCACTGTGCAGTTACTGGTTCCGTGCAGTAAGCTGGTGCAGACCATCTTCAGGTATGCACAGTATGTCAACAAAATGTGAACTGGTTTATAGGGCTCACGGTACTAATTCAGTTCCCATAGTAAACCTATGCAAACACCATGATATTAAAATTCAATAACTTGAAATTTCCAAGTGCTCATTATCAAACCTATATTTATCAGAATAGATGAAACCTGGATGTCAGCTTCTGTGTAGAGAAAAGGATATGAGCCGCAGCATCTTCTGGACCTACATATTTTTGAAGTATGTGCTTTCAATACCGCACCAAAGAGTCAGGTGCTAATTTCAGCAATGAGTGTTTCAAACTCAAGACTATTAAAGGACTGAAATTCCATCAATTAAACAGTTTTTTTCAGTTACAACTGGAATAAGCTCCCAAAAGATTATTTCTCCTAAACGATAACTTACATTATTAACCAATCCTGGCCAGCCAGACCCATATATACTTTATTTTTATGTTTACCCATTTTCAGACTGGTTCCCATTTTTCCATACATTTAGTACCGTGTGTCCAAAAGATAGAATGATCAACTGGCATATATTCTTAATGTTGTGCGTTGCATGTTTCTAAGATGTACGTATATAGAACACTCAGATCCATGAAGCAGGAATACTAATAATGCAGCCATTTTGTTCGTGTGTGTGTGTGTGTGTGTGTGTGTGTGTGTGTGTGTGTGTGTGTGTGTGTGTGTGTGTGTTTTGGATTTTTAACGTAGCATTAACAATTTGAGTCATATCGCTACGATGTCTGCAGTGTGACAGTTTGTAGTGGTGTCTAGTACTGGGGCATCATGCCGTACACACGTAGCATCATGTCCCACCCAGTCACATTATCCTGACACCAGGCCGACCAGTCCTAACACTAACCTCTTAATGCTGAGCGCCAAGCGATACAGCTGATAGTACCATTTTTATAAGTCTTTGGTATGGCTCGGCAGCGGTTCGATCCTGCGACCTCCTGCATCCGAGGCAGACGCTCTAACCACTTAAGCCACCGGAACGGTCGTTTGTGACTGAGATATTCGGCTGACATTTTGTCTTTAACCGAAGCCTATGTTGATAAACTCTTCTACGTCAATAAACAGAATATCGTCAGATCTGTGCACTGTATTGCAACGTGCATGGCCGTCCGAGGGAAGTTTTCGGCGGGAGGGGCATAATGGTGGTGGTGGTGGGAAAAGCCAACCTCCAGGGGATATATTTATATGCTGCATAATAGCTTTTTTAAAATTCTTATTTTATTCTATAAACAGATCCATTAAATTTTGTTCAGGATTTGTAATTTCAAACAGGACACGGGCAAACAATAAATTAGACCAATTAGAGTCTAGCTAATGTCTTCTCTAGATGTGATCTATTGGCTTAATTAATGTATCGCTACTGAACGCAGTATTCCTCCCTTCTTATTAGTTTAATCTATCCAAGAAGAGTTTTAAATTGTTTATACAAAGTCTTAGTTAATTAGCAGTTCCTTGTCAGACTGACTCAAATTCGTAATGGTATGATCAGGAGATGGCTTTGTTCATAGCGGGTTATGTATGCGCATTACTCATTTTAAATTAAATATCGCTTGTTGTTTTTAAAATTTAATACTAATTTTATTTAACCAAATTCTATTCAATTCTTACTATTAAATGCCTTGCACATTAACAATCAAGAAACTTCCAGACAAAAATTATCGATCGCAATGGACTTATTGTTTTTACAATGGTGGCCAAGTACAATATAGGGTAGTAATTTGTTTATCAACCTGCGCAGTTTTCATTGTGACATAACAGAGCGCGACATTTATTTTAATGGAAGTAACTTGCTATATTAAGTGTTTTGCAAAAATATTTTAGACCTAAACACTTAAGAATTCATATCTAATTTAATGGTCAAAATCGAATATTCATTTTACATATGTTATTTTTAAAACTAAAATACCAAACATTTCATTGGTTGAAAAAACAGTTATAAATACCTACCGATTAAAGCCTATAAACTCACGAAAACCAATTAAAACTATTTAATTAATAATTTTATTGGAGTAATTTTAGAGAAGACGTTACAAAAATGAAAGAATTCACCAGTCATAAATTGCCTTAGAAACGGATTGTTGTAAAATGTTGAAAATTACCACCTGTCGATTTAAAGTCTTGTTCCAATCTTTAGATATTATCGCGTGTACTTCTGGTTTCTCTATTGACTAGGACTGCATGTACTTTGGTTTCTGTATTGACTTCATTTTGGCAGCATGTGCTTCTAAATCGGCATGAATTCTTGCGATATCTAGTACTTGGTATGCAGTCAAGTATTTTTAGCGTAGAAATCTCCTCTTGAATTTGTCGAGCTTGCACTTGCCATTTTTCTGGCCACGGATCATTTCATACTTTGCATCTGCAAAGTCACGTGGTATAGCCAACTCTTTTCAAGTGTGTTTCAGACTGTTCCACAGTTTTATGGGACTCTTGGCTAGTTTGTCTAAACACGCGTTTTTTGAATTAAAATGTCTGAATTTAGCTTGAAATAAACTGTCACCTTTTCCATAGCTTTATCAATGTCTTCATATTTCCAGTACCCTGTCTCGTGCACATTTGCTCAAAGACGACGTGAAAGTAATACTCGATTCTCTCCCTTGTCTTTAACTCCAGATCCATAGAATATAATTGAAACTTTCAACCTTTTCTACCATCTCTGCTATAAGCTTGTTTGGTCACCCGATTAATAAAAATTTTCTACACGGGATATATTCACTAAAATTCAACCATTGTTCTTGAGAAAAATTAAGAAATTAATTAACAGCATACAACCTCCCTTATCAACAGGCTGCTGATTTCTAAACAAAATTTAATTACTTCACTTAAAATTCCGTCTATTCATTAGAATTTAATCCGTTTGTATTGAATCCTTTCATTTACTAGTTTTGGAATTGATCATGTCCCTATATTCATATGACTTTCATCCATTAATTAATTCTTTTTCCATTATCAAAGGAGACCGCTCCGGTGGTCTAAGTGGTTAGAGTGTACGCTTCGGATGCGGGGAGGTCTCGGGTACCAAATAAATAAAAATGGTACTAGCAGCTGCCTCGCTTGGCGCTCAGCATTAAGATGTCAGTGTTAGGACTGGTCGGTCTGGTGTCAGGATAATGTGACTGGGTGGGACGTGATTCTACATGAGAGACATCACTATAAACTGCCACACTGCAGACACGTAGCTATAAGACTAAAAATGTTAAAGCTACGTTAAAAATCTAATCACACACACTCACACTATCAAATGAACTGAATCCACGTCGCGAATTCAGAGTGAAAGCACTTAAAACATATCACAGATTTATTCTATAGACTCGACAGTTTGATACTGTTCAGGCAGAATACATAACATACAGGACATAAATGTAAAATAGATCAGACCAATTAGAGTCTAGCCGATACATTAATGTCTTCTCTTGCTGTAATGTATTGCTTAATTAGTGTCCCATGCACATTATATATGGATCGGTAGTGCAAGTTACGCACACATTCGGCTCTGATCTAATATCCAAGCTAAATGCTTACACGTCCAGATGTGCAAAGTTTAATCTATTTTATAAAAAGATAGGAGAGTCTTTGACAATAAGGATAAACCTACAATTTTGGCCTTGAAGATCGGACCATAATAATGAATGATGCATGTCTGCCGCTATGATACATGTGTTTACCGATGCTCATTTTCTTAACCTCTCGTGACTTTAGAGTTATTGAGCGGAAAATAAAATGTGACACGCGGACGGAAAGATGAAAAATGGATGGACTGAATCCAGGTTAAATGTCCCCAGTATTTTGCGAAGAGGCATTGAGAAAAATAATATTCTGCATTGTTTGTGTCGTCTGGGTTGAGTCATTTTGAAAAAGAAAATACTTGATAAGCACTGTGCCAAAATTCTATACTGCACATATCACATACACAATAAGTAAATGCACACGTTACAAACGTGGATCATATACTCTGTTATGTTGAAATATATCTAACGAAGGCTGATACAAACAATACCTTTCAAATGGAAAGCGCTGATGGAGTGACTGCGACAATGATATGTCGAAGACCAGCATTTGTTATCGTGTGCAAAAGGCGTGTCCAAAATAAAGGTCTTTCTTTGTTTTTCACCCTGTTTACCTCACCTTAAAGATCATCTCATTCTGAAATCTAGGCTGGTGGGAATAATGTTTCCGTAAAAACGAAGCAACAGATGATGTTTTCAATAATAATCTCTCTCTCTCTCTCTCTCTCTCTCTCTCTCTCTCTCTCTCTCTCTCTCTCTCAAATGCATGGAAACATGTTTACACAAACGATTGCACGCAGAAGGAGAGAAAGAGAGAGGCTACAATTCTGGTTAGGATAGAAGAAAGGAGAGTGACTGACTATAAGTTATAACTGTGTCGTCTATTGAAACTTCGAGTGATCCGTTTAAATGCTATCAAAGCTTGTTATTTTATACTTTAATTTTGACTATACATACATTTTTAGACGCAGAAAGAAGACTGTGCTGATTATGTAATCAGGTTTATAAAGTTTTATCAGTACGCGACCATGAATCTGGTTCTGTCAACAGTGTAAACTAAATCATTTACCGTATTTCTAGACCGCTCCGGTGGCCTAGTGGTTAGAGCGTCCGTCTCGGATGCTGGAGGTAGCGGGATCGAAACAGTGCCGGATTAAAACCCTGTGGAGGCCCCTAGGCAGTCGAAATTTCGGCCCGCCCCCCCCCCCTCGCAAATCATCTCCTAATTCGTCAAGATCAAATCAATTCAATATTATTTTGATCTGTTGTCGCGGGGCCCCTAGGCCGGTTCCTACTCTGCCTATTTGGTAATCCGGCACTGGATCGAAACCCGGCCGAGTCATACCAAAGACTTATAAAAATGGTACTAACAGCTGCCTCGCTAGGCGCTCAGCATTAAGAGGTTAGTGTTAGGACTGGTCTGCCAGGTGTCAGGATAATGTGACTGGGTGGGACATCTTTCTTCATATCTGTGACATGATGCCTCAGTGCTAGACGTCACTATAAACTGCCACACTGCAGACATCGTATCTTTATGACTGACAATTTTTTTAAAGCTACGTTAAAAATCCAAATCACATACATACATACGTACATACATACATACATACATACATACATACATAC
>JAECUM010057390.1:0-23462 GCA_016617855.1 Megalonaias nervosa
TACTACTACTACTACTACTACTACTACTACTACTACTACTATCACACTAAGTGCCCAAATTCTTGGCGATTGTATTCTCTGAAGAGATTGTACCACAATCCATTTTTACTTTGCGACAAGTATTCTGCCCCATACCTGCAATGAATATTAACACGATGTAAGCCATTAGGAAAAGACAGTCACCGCACGAATTATCATCCCCACGCAACCTTTTTGCTTATTATCATAAAAGGATTGCATTTATCAGACTATTCTTGTAATCCAAAAATCTTTTCTGAGAATAGGACCTACTCATGATGATGCTTTATATAAGTTTTATCATATTTTGTACCACTAAGTATTATGTTATTTGCAATATTCAGTTTGGATATATTACAAAATTCATACATCCAGTCCTATCTGTTCAGAATTTTCCCATAATCTTACATGTCATTATGGAAATGAATCTGGGTCACTTTCAGAACGACTTGGTATGAAACACGAGCAGTAAATATAATATCTCTGAAAAAATAAAATTCTTACATACACCTTAATATCGATCAGGAAGTGCAATTTTGAGACACTTAAAAACCCGACATAAACCTGTTTAAACCTGACATTGTTTTAGAATAGTTACTTCTCACACGTCTGTTCATATTTTCTGATAAATATGCAGAATAAAGATATTTATTTGGCCCACGTAGCCGAAATAGTTCTGTAGCTTTATTCCGTCCATCGACTGCGCCTGAGCATTTTTTTTGATCGAACTTGTTTACTTAGCATAAGCTAAAAATTTGTGTAATCTCTAAATACACCCACTGTGTGAAAAAACAAAATCTGTTTCTAGATTAATAAGCGAGGGCTATGAAATTGCCAACATGAAAACTAATTATGTACCTTCTAGCAGAGAATTTTGTAGAATACTTATTACAAGAAAATCAACGACTCAATACAGTAAGTCTTTCTTAGATATATACACAACAGGATTAATGTGCCTGCCATAGTTCTCAACTTGTTTTTACAATACTTCGCCATTATGTAGGCTTATATTAATTTGACCCCTAATTGCACTAATTTTCAAAACAATTTGCAGAGAATCATGTGTATGATAAAACGATAGCTAAAAAGATGTCATGTTTGCTTACATCGACAACAGGAGAAGTGGATCTCAAAGCGCAGCAACTTTGCACGTTAAGAAGTATGGTATACAATGCAAAAACTGATGTGAATGGCAATATTTAATTTATTGAGAGAGTCGCGTGTGGTGGTGGAGCGACAGGAGATATATAAATTGCTACACTAGACCAGAGGAGTCTCTAACTATATTCAATAGCCGTGAAATTGATAATGGTTTTGAAAGTTATTTGACATTTTACAGTCCAGGCAAAACCACTAAAAGTAAAAGATCGGCGTTGGATAGGTTATATTTAACATTGCTTATCAGTAAGGTATTAGATACAGAAAAGGAAACTCATATCCACATTTTTCCTAATGAATTACGAACTATAAAACTATGTACTATGTAGAAACTAAAGATTATAATTGATCCTTTTAAGTTATGAAATCAATGTTAACTGCTCCAGAAAGATCCATAGAGACCATTTAAACGCAATAAGGATATATATATATATATATATATATATATATATATATATATATATATATATATATATATATATATATATATATATATATATATAGTATGTATATATATATATATATATATATATATCACATAGTCGGTACACCTTGCCTACAGCGTGTGAAGTTTCATATTTTTGATATTATAAATGTATTAGGATAGAATTTTTGAGTAAAAATAATAACATTGAAATTCTCTCTAAATTGTACTAAAACTAATTTTTCATTGGACTAATTTTTCATTAAATTATATTGGGAGTAATTTCCACTAAAATATATGGAGATTAACTTTATTTACTAGAACTATATTCTATTTTGATAAAGATTACAGTTACATATCTTCTCTCCTGTATTATACATGTGTATGCTAACTCAGCAAATAACACTCAGTGGAAAAAAAATTCTTAACGTTCTGTCTGACTTAGTAAGCTAGGGTTCAACCAATATAATGCTGATTAGGCAAATAGAACACATTCAATTCCATCAAGATGGATTGGAGGCAGATAGAACACATTCGGTTCCATCAAGATGGACTGGAAGCAGATGGAACACATTCGTTTCTGTCAGGATAGACTGGAGCTCTTTCTGTTTGGGACAGGTGCACGCGGTGCCGGCATGATACTGACATGTTGCCTTTGGTACTCAGTGGCCAAGGGTATCTTGAACCAGTATAAATAATGTGCCGAGCCGCTTGTATCTTCAGTTCGTTAGTCCCAGAATTAGAGACTCCGTCTATCTTCTTACAGGTGAGAACCGTTTGTGTTCGTAAACTTCTTAATGAATAAGTACCTTTAAAAGTTAAAGATTTCTGTGGTAACTTTTGTAGTTTGCAATATTCAAGAGAAAAGGTGTCACTCAGCAACGACTAGACAACTCTTCTGTGATTTTTCGTACTTTTCGCCCACAAGAAGGGTCTGTTCTGAAACATCAGCACTAGGAACATCACAAAGGAATGAACGCAGTGACAACTGAGAGAATTTCCAGCATAAAATGCATACATCGCCGGTGAGAATTCTTCTTGCAGAAACACCTGAAATTACGACATCCCGAATGCATACAGTACCTAGTCCAGCCCCGAATTCGAGCTATCTACAACCCAGGCTGAAATACATCTATCCGTACTATAAACAGAGATTTCCATGGGTCCAACAGCGACATCTCCGCCAGGCCCCAGATCAACGACAGCAGCATTGACAGTTTTCTTTCCAGTGAAAGTGACTTTTAACTTTAACATTTTTAACTCTTTCAGTATTACAGACAATACATGTATTGTTTACTGTTTAATATCTAATTCGTTTCATAGGAAGAATATTTCTGGATTGTGGTAATTCTCACAAAGGTATGTTTTTGCTATATCTTATTTTGATTTTTTTGAAATACAAATTGCAAAGTTAGTGCGTTAATTTCAAACTATTTCCAAAAGCTAATCTAATTTATGCTATATTTAATTTTTCATTCAGTAACAATAACTTTTTTATACCTACTGCAGTAACATACGTCACAGTTGCTAAGGTTTCTACTACAGAGTGTGAATGAACCTACTGACTTTAACTTGCATTCCATACACTAAGCATTTACATCAAACCTGTTCGTACTGAAACTTGAAACCACCGTATACATGTTTCGCTACCAACACAGATAACAAGTCGTACCGTATTTACCTATCTTAGAGAGATTTGTAATTTCTGCCTAGCCGTCTCAAACATATTGATGCAGATGTTGTTTATTTTGTAGTCCAATGGTGTTCGATAATGTTATTGAGGTTTTGCTCTCACGTTTTCATATGAAATCATATGGATCTGTATCGGCGATAACGCCATAGTACGGCTCTAATGCCTTCAAACCAGTCAGAAGAGGTGCTTCCTTCCCTGGTTAGGCAACATCAATCGATGTTGTCGTGTTGTTCATTATATATGTAAAATAGTCAAAGTGTCGGAGCGATTGCTCGACACCGAGTTTTTGAGCAGCTATTGCCCTGCATACGACTAGCTTCTGAGTCAGATTTGTTTGAAACGATAACGGCGATACATTTTCTTTCACACGTCACAAGTAACGTCAGTAATACACGCCCAGTTTTACGATTTTAATGATGCACTAGACCATGTCGAATCAATTTTACGATTTTAATATTTTCACTTATTGCTCCTAGGTTAGATTAAATGCAATTTCTAGTTCATACACACACAGGTCAAGGTTTGATTGCAAGTGAACTGACGTTATGGTTATTAGAGTAGGACACTAAAATTTTCACTTTCCTTACACTTGATTAATTCCAAATTCTTACTCCATTCTTTTCGCAAACATTTTTACTTCAATGTTTCTGATATTTCTTTATTGATATTATGTATGCAATAAGAAGATAAAACTCAATATCGGCTTACTAGTACTATCCAGAACAATGAGAGTTCTTTTTCACCACACTCGTTGAAGCAAAATAATAACCGTAGTCACCAATAAATATTTTCTGCTGATGTTATACAAAAAATAAAAATAACAAAAAAAATAGCAAACTAATATATAAAAAGAAAATAAAGAAAACAAGAACTGCATGCTGATATTAACTTTCTATAATTGTCTAACAGGACTAGTCATAGAGTAGATTGTGTAGCATTTTCTTGAATATTTTACAACCTTGTGGCTATTGCAAATTCTCTCAATTTTTTTTAAATGTCGTGCCCGACTATTTTCATTGTATTTTTGAATTTTGTTGAATATTGTGAAGTATACTTTTCATGGTATTTTTTTGAATATTAATAAAAATTTTGCCGTGTTCTTTTTATTGTATTTTGTATCTCACTGAATATTATACAGTGTTTTTCTCATTGTGTTTTTTATTTGAACTTCACAGACTGTACCGCAATGATTTTTCATTGTGTTTTTTTTTGTGTGTGTGTGCAAATTATCAACTATTTTAACAATGCATTGTATTTTTGATTTTTAATATTTTTACCTTCTTTGTATGAATGTAATTTTTCTCTTTATCGAGCCTCGAGAACTCGGCTCAAATGACCCGGAAGGTATTATTAGGATAGAATTTTTGAGTAAAAATAATAACATTGAAATTCTCTCTAAATTGTACTAAAACTAATTTTTCATTGGACTAATTTTTCATTAAATTATATTGGGAGTAATTTCCACTAAAATATATGGAGATTAACTTTATTTACTAGAACTATATTCTATTTTGATAAAGATTACAAGTACAAATCTTCTCTCCTGTATTATACATGTGTATGCTAACTCAGCAAATAACACTCAGTGGCAAAAACATTCTTAACGTTCTGTCTGACTTAGTAAGCTAGGGTTCAACCAATATAATGCTGATTAGGCAAATAGAACACATTCAATTCCATCAAGATGGATTGGAGGCAGATAGAACACATTCGGTTCCATCAAGATGGACTGGAAGCAGATGGAACACATTCGTTTCTGTCAGGATAGACTGGAGCTCTTTCTGGTTTGGGACAGGTGCACGCGGTGCCGGCATGATACTGACATGTTGCATTTGGTACTCAATGGCCAAGGGTATCTTGAACCAGTATAAATAATGTGCCGAGCCGCTTGTATCTTCAGTTCGTTAGTCCCAGAATTAGAGACTCCGTCTATCTTCTTACAGGTGAGAATCGTTTGTGTTCGTAAACTTCTTAATGAATAAGTACCTTTAAAAGTTAAAGATTTCTGTGGTAACTTTCGTAGTTTGCAATATTCTTGTGAGTTCTCTTTTTATTTTAATATTATAATGTAATGGAATGTTTAATTGTTTTTAAGAATTTATATTCATTTGTATTTGTATTATGGTGAAAAGATGAATTCGCTACCAACTTCATGCTAAGATTTAATTTGGGAATGAAATATTCTTTAAGTAATAAAGAATAATGTTTAGTAATCTGTTCCAAGTCGGTATTCTAATTTAAATTGAGTAAAATATATTTCTTTAAAATGATTGTTGCATTAATCGCAACTATTGAATTTTATGCTCTTTGAATTCAAGCGATATCTAATTGTTTGTATTATATTCTAAAATGCAGAAATTACACAAGTGTATGAAGTTGGTAAGATCGAATGAAAAGTATTCAATATGTATTGTATGTATTTTTCAATATAAAGGTTTTATAAGTTGTATCTCTAGAATGTAGCTTTATATATCTATCTATATCAATAAAGTTCGTTAGTCCCAGAATTAGAGACTCCGTCTATCTTCTTACAGCATCCCGTACCTCTTGCATTGCCAGAGTTTCCCCAAGATGTAGACTTATCTACACCATTATGAGTGACACCTTCTTTAAGAGAGACTGAATTCCTCTCTTCTCTCTCTCTCTTTCTGGCCATGGAACAGAGCATCGCTAAAACTATTACAAAAGACTTTTTCGTAAAATATGTGAACATATCACTTTATGTGAGTCTGATTGGTCCAAATAAGCCCATGAAATTATTGTGCAGTATTCTCTTTACTGATTGGCTGCGATCGTGGGAAAACGTTTTTAAGGCGGGCTTCATGAATTTTTTCGTGTTCATTGAACACTTTTTGGCGGCCATTTTTTGATTCGACTCGCGAAAGGGAATTGGGAAAAAATGGTCTCGTCTGTTTCAATATCGCCAATTTACCCCCCACAGGGGTTTGTTATGTCATGTATAACATATCATAACACGGAAAATGGCAAAAACCCCAAGACAAGAACAATAACAACAAGTAAAACTACCGGTAGTGCTTAGATGATAACGAGGGTGGGGGGTGGGGATGGATGGGCGGTATATCTGTAGCACGGAATCCATCCTATATACAAGCTTGGTCTAAATGTGAACTTACTGAAGTAAATAAACTCACCTTTGTTCACAGAAGAATGTAGACATAAACCGGTCTCCCCAACTGACAGAACTGTATCCAACCACAGCATATTTAGGCGGTAAGTATGTGATGCAAGTCCGACTCAAAAAGAGATTTGTTTACGTCTTCTGTACAATCTAATGTTCCAAATCAAATACTGCAAATACTCGGTCACAAATACATTACAGTAAATATGTATATTTCTGCATCCAGTAATCTTCTTTTCACAAAAATATCGCAACAATGTAATGTTTAGTCGTGTTTGGAATCTCAACGTAAACACTGTCACTGTGTTGTGTAGGCCAACTCAAACCGGTACTGTGCACCGTATCAAACAAGGTGACATCACACGCATTGGACAATTTGTGTTGACAAATGTTTTGTCTTTTGTAAAATTTGGATGGACGATTATTCTTTGATTTATAGTTATCAGAAATGTATAATATACTTTTACTATACTTTTACTACTTCAACTTTGTTTGGGACTATTTTTTAAGCACAACAAATGAAAGGTACAGCGTCTGTCAGAATGAACGAAATTATTCTTTCTTCTTTCTATCTAAATAATTTCTACTGAAGTAAAACTATGTAATAAAAGAATCTCAAATGGGTAAAGATTTAATATTAAATTTACGAAACTCGTTAAATAATGATGCTGAATCGGTGTTATATGCACTCGTGCGTGGCCGTTCTGTCTGGTGTATATTTATAATTCTATATAATTAAGCCTGTATACTTTGATTTCTTTCATAGGAATCCGGAACAACTGTGTAGATAGATGAGAATTACTTATCAGGTCGTCATGCGAGTGTGTCTGCCACGCACGAGTGCATATAAAACCGATTCAGCACCATCATTTTTGGTGATGCATGTTTAGTCGTGACGGAATATGGGATGGTGCATGCAGGCAAGGCGATGGGTGCCGTTTACCCGCGGACCTGGGTTCGAATCCCCGTAGAGTACGAATTAAAAATTCTCTAACCTGTATGATAGTATTATTTGTATTAAATATCAATTCTGCCTACTATTATCAAGCATTCTTCTATAGAATCCAGGGATAGCACTTTCCGTTCTGTTTGGTGTATATTTCTCTGTATCGACAATATATTAATGTAACCTATGATGAGGTTGGTGACTGCTACATTTTTTATAATTAACCACATTTTTTTAAAGAAACACAACAGATGTCCTTGAACTATGCGACAAAAGAAAATAACTGAAAAGGGAAAAAGAGATAATGAAGGAGCTAGAAAATACAGAGATAAACAACATGATCAGGAAAAGCATGAAAAGGGCAAAGGAATCCTGGATAGAAAGACAACGCTGCGAAATCGAAGACAGTCTGAGTAGAAATGACAACGAAATGGCATATCAACTGGCGAAAGATCTCAAAACCCATAAACAAGGGAAATCTACCACCATCCAAAACAAATCAGGCAAATGCCTCACAGAAGATCAAGAGATCCTCAAGTGATGGACAGAATACTGCTCAGAATTGTATAATCATAAGACTCAAGGAGATCCAGCATAACTAAATCGCCCTCAGGAAGAAGAAATTGATGACAACCCCATTCTTCGTGAAAAAGTTGAAATTGTAGTTAGGTCACTAAAGAAAGGAAAGTCAACTGGCATTGACAACATGCCAGCAGAGCTTATTCAAGCAGGAGGGGAAGTGATAGTCACAGTCCTAACAACAATCTGCAATAAGATATGGCAGACAAGCGAATGGCCCACAACATGGACTCCATCCTTGTTCATCGTGCTCACCAAGAAAGGAAACCGACAGCTATGCCAAAACTACAGAACCATCAGTTTGATCAGTCACCCGAGCAAATCATGCTGAAGATAATTCTCCACAGACTAAAGCCTCAAGCAGAGAAAATTATTGTGAAGAGCAGGCAAGCTCCTGAGCAGGAAGGAGCACCACAGAACAAATCTTTAATCTCAAACTCCTTTGAGAGAAATACCTTCAGCATCAGTAGAATATATACCACGTCTTTATAGATTTCAAAACGACCTTTGATAGGGTATGGCATGCAGCCTTATGGGCAACTATGAGGAAGTACAACATCAGCTCAAACCTGGTGCAGGTTGTTGAGCACCTCTATGATAAAGCCACCAGTGCTGTCCTCATCAATGTCAGCAGAGGGGATTGGTTCTGATCAACAGTTGGAGTCAGACAGGGATGTATATTGTCACCTACACTATTCAACATTTTCATGGAAAGGATCATGGAGGATGCCTTGCGTGACCACAAAGGCACTCTCAGCATCGGAGGAAGAACAATCAGCCACCTTCGCTTCGCAGATGATATTGATGGATTAGCAGGAGATGAAAAAGAACTGGCTGACTTGGTTGAGCGCCTCGACACAACCTCCACAGCATAAAAAAACATAACTGATGATAAACAACACCAATGGCATCAGTGCAGAAATAAAGGTCAGTGGACAGAAGCTGGAAAGAGTTACAAGCTTCAAGTACTTGGGATCAATTATCACAGATGAGGGCTCCAAACCAGGACTACTTTGCAGGATTGCCCAGACAACAACAGCAATAACAAGGTTGAGACCAATATGGAAAGATACCAACATTTCTTTTGGTTCCAAAATAAGGCTGATGCGCTCGACTGTCATATCCATCTTTCTGTATGCTTGTGAAACATGGACGTTCACATCAGATCTACAAAGAAGGATTCAAACCTTCGAAATGAGATGCTACTGCAAGATCTTGGGCATCTCATACATTGACCATGTAACCAACGAAGACGTCCACAACAGGATCCAACGAACCATCAGATCCTATGAAGACCTCATGACCACTGCAAAAAAGCGCAAACTGAAGTGGGATTTGGAGATTCTCAAAGGGCAGTAGAGAACAGGGATAGATGGGGATAATTGGTTGTAAAGTCAACTGTGTTGCCCCAGCGACCTCTTGGGTTAAGGGATTGATGACGATGATGATGAACTTTTCATTCCTACGTTAGTTTTAAAATATATTAATGTCATACATTGTAAACACGTAGATTTTTTTTGGTTTTGTTTTTGTTTTTTATTTATTTATTTTTCTCTTCTCAATTTTAGCAGCAATTACTAATTGCGTTTTAGAGGTAAAGTTTGCAAGCAGTAAAATATTGGGATAAACTTAACATCCATCCATCTTTCTATCTATCTGAAGAGTTGACTGAATCAGATTTATTGCATGGATTCAAGTAAATAATTTACAGCGTTATTAAACGTGACAACGACCAACCTTTAATGCTTGAAATATAACATACATGTTGAGCAATCAATTTTCTCCAAACATCATTGTGATTGTTCAATACCTGTTCAAATGAAAGATTTGTGGTGTATTGACTTACCTATAAATAGTCTATAACTTTTAAATAGATCTTATTCACACGACAAGTCAAGAGGGTACAACTGGTTCACATTTACTTTAGACAGAATCGGCCTTATCTTTGTGAAAGAAATCTACATGATATGATAGAGCGGGCGATCACTATCATGGAATCAACAGATTTGCACACAACCATTTCGTCTGATACACGGTATGAATGGGTAACGATACGTACTCCTGGATATGAAGTGCATTTAGTGACAAGTAAACACTTATTATACTCCACGACTTCTATAGTATCAGTCTAAATTTAATTTAAAAATGCTTATGGTCATTATGAAGCAATAATTAACAGTAATTAATATAAATGCATCTTTCAGTGGTAAAATACCATTCAGTTCCATGACTTTACCGTTCAGGTTTACTCTGGAACATTTTAATTGAAATGTTCCAGATAAAATTGGAATAGTGCAAATTCCTGTAAATCTGGTAAAGTATATCATTCGATGCTGCTCAGTATCAGCGTCTTAATTCCTAGATGACGAACGTTCTCATAATCTGTATACATAGTTCATACATGTTACGTGCACTGTCGTTGACCCGTAAAAAACCCCAAGGAAGAATCGAGAGCTGAGCCACTATTTATCAACTAAATCCTGTCACCACCACCCGCAAATATTCATATTGCTGCATGTATAATTAAGGGAGATATGTATCAATGTGTATAGTCCCCTCGTAGATCCAAGTATGAAGGAGTACAACTGGAAATGAATACAAATTCCACACGCAACGTCACATTATGTAAATAAGGTTCTTCAGAAATACGATTATTACATCAGCGCTTTCAATCCAGGGTCAACAAGGTCACAAAATCATATGCTTAAGTTAGAAGAATATTATTTACACAACATGAATTTCTTAAAGGTAATTTTAGTTGAACATTGTACTGTGGTAAGCATATGAAATTGAAAAAGTAAAGGCCTCCGAACATGTGTTGTTGCAATTGGTATTAATGTAGGATGACCCTACGGATTATATATCGCACTAAATCTAATGGAATCATGCGCTGTATGAGACGTTTTCCATAATTTCTTTATTTTCTTCTTTCAACCAGAATTTAGAGAAACTTCGGATTGGTAGTTTGCATGATAGGACCTCTTGAAACACGAACAACTCTTGATGCTTAAAAAATAACGTTGTCATATGCAAAACGAAAATGGGTAAAAGTATATTATACATAAACGCCGGGTCAGAATATCTAACTGATTTTGCTCGGTACATGTAACCCGATGAATCATTTCATAATGAAATAGAAGCAGAGAACGGTGCATACTCGCTTATAAGCCCAGTCAAATTGCAAACAACAAGGATCCTGATCTGACGTAGCAAAATGCGCCTTCCGATCAAGGTCTGTGTTATTTATTATATTGTGTATTCCAAACAGACTGCACAGACCCAGATCTGCCGGCGCATTATGAGAGTATAGACGGTATTCCACAAATTTATTTATGGACTTGACGGATTGTAATGGAACAGAATGTTATGTTTATGACTATTGGGACCATTTTATGGTATCTCATAAAATAAACCTGCTTGATTTTAATTCACAGTTAATAGGGATGAATAATCAATTATCAAGTTACTTATGTTTTTATGTACACCAACAGTAGTATGTGTGGGTGATATTCTACTTTCGCCTCAGCGGGAGTTAGCATTATGGCTGCCATCTTGAATGATGTCACTCAGGTCTCAAAATAGATATCTGGTCTCAGTGGGATTTTAATACTGAGGCTATAATTTTGAGTTGCAAAGATGGCAATATGGACTTAGTGGGAATGGCAATATTAAAAATTGTCCACATTTTTGAACACGTAACACCTACTGAGCAACTCCTACGTTTACTAACCAACACTCCAATTAGAATGACCATCACACATGCATCTACGTATTCAGCAAAGGGTAGGATGCAAACGAAGCGGTAAGAAAATGAAGTGAACCCCATAATAAACAGAATTAAGTTTTCCGTATAACTTCTATATCACCCCCTTGTAAACAAAACTAAAGTCCCTTATCAGCCTTATAAGCCCTATACTCCTATCATTGAAATGAAAGTAGTGAAAAAGCACACACACACACACACACACACACACACACACACACACACACACACACACACACACACACACACATATATATATATATATATATATATATATATATATATATATATATATATATATATATATATATATATATATATATATATATATATATATATATATATATACTATCACAGACAAGAGAGTCGGAGCAGTCTCTCTTTGTCTCTCTGCTTCTCAGAAGCACAAACATCTATGGGGGTATTGTTACTTGTCAAAGATATACACAACCATAAAGCACAGAAGTTTGGCAATAGCCCTTGAAATGGCTGGTATTTTCGTTTTATTTCTTTTGCTACTCTTTGTCGTTACTGACCATATCTCCCAAAGCGGGTTATACATACATCCCAGTGTTGTTCTTCTAAAATTTCCCTCAGCCTCTGTTGGACCCTACCCAGCTTTGGTTGAGGCATTCCTGCTCCTGTTTCCTATTTACTTTTGCCCTGTCCCCATTATCCTCATCCCAAGCACTCTTTTTGTACCTCTCTAATCAATTCCTATGATGTTGTACTCATCTTTATTTGGTCCACCCGGTATAGGATATTTTCCACCCTTAACAATAAGCTGATGGCCTGTGCTCACTTTCCCATTTTGCCATTCTTAATAAATCAACGATGCATACCACAAAGGATAAACGCACCTCGAAAACGCATGTCAGATATTTCAGCCATGTTGTGTTTTATATCACCCAATCAAAATGCAGGAGGAACTATCTGACGTCATATTTAGACTAGAAAGCTGAATGACATATTACGTGACTTTCAGAATCAAGATGTAGTCTGACACATTTCACACAAACCTATCATGACTCGTACTGATAGACAATCACACGAGATGGACGCTTATGTGGTAGGGGATTTACTTTTTTATTATAGTGAAAGACAAAGGCATACTCGCAGAAAAACATGGATTGGGTAGTATCTGAGTTTCTGGGGGATTTGGGAAGGTTTCTCTTTTAATTTTTATTTTTAGTTCAGACTCACTCTGCATCAGTGGCCGCAAGCAGCACATCTCCGGTTCCATTGATCCCCACCTGCTTTATTTAATTGAGACGGAGAGGGAAATGTGAGACTGATTAACCTCACTTTCCTAATCCTCTGGCTCATGTTGTGGTTGCTGCAGCTATTGCTGGCATTGCTGCCACTGAAGGAACATTTATGATTTTTCTGTTTCTTTTTCTCTTCCTATTCCGTTTCTCTTTTTCTACATTTTCCTGGTTAAATGACATAAAATCCCTGTCAATGGCCCTGTTGTTGAAATGTAATTCCATTTCTTCAAGCCAGTCCAGGAGATGCCTTACCCTCATTAAGTGAACTAGAGCTTGACTTATCTGTAGATAACGTTCTGGTTCATTTTCTTCCGAACTGTTAACGTGACGATGGATGGCAAGAATGGTGAACGCACAGCTTTACATGCTTTAACTTCTTCCAGACTGTTAATTTAAATGGAATTATCAAATCCTGCATACAAGATCACGTTCACTGTGTTTGCTAGAGCCACTGCAAAGTGAAGTTACACACGGAGTTTACCTGGGTGGAAATGTCTCTCAGCGCTGCTTTGGATTGGAGTGAATATTACACCAAGCATATATCATCCTGCATGACTGTCGTATGAAATGTGTTGGTTCCTAATTGCCTTGTGGCTCCAAAGAGAGTCAAATAAAATGGCAAGCAATGTTTATGTGCAAAGTTAGGTTCCAAATGTCACTACGCAACATCTAGCTGTCTGGTTTGACTTACACCATGGACACGTTGAACAAGGTGGTACCTGCAAATAATATTGCAAAGATAAGAAACTGCCAAGAGCCAAATCCATGGTTAAGTCACTATACTCTGAAATAATACTCGCTACATTAGCAGTAATCATAACATTACATCCAGTATAAGACGTAACTACTTCACATCAACAAAATCTTCATTTCAGCCATGTTATATTCTGTTTACATTATTCAGCACTGGTAAATCCTAGCAACGTTCATGTGTATATATATATATATATATATATATATATATATATATATATATATATATATATATATATATATATATATATATATATATATATATATATATCCAAAATGACGTCACGAGTCCACTGTTTCTGAGTGAAGATGGAAAACAAGCCCTGACTAAATTATGTCATTGTGTTAGTGGAACCACCAAATTTGTTTTGCTCCGCCAGCAGAATAAATACGATAGAATAGCATATGTATGTTTGTGTATATAGTGCGTTTATACCCCTACCCTCTCCTTACACTTCGCTGATACGATTATAGTTGCTATACTGTCATGGGGTGTTAATTTTGTTTATTTAAGCTTGGTAGGTAAGTTATAGAGATAATTTTCGTTTCGTTTACTAAGGGTTTCACTACTACTTCATCTCCCCCTTCTTTTTGATCTGTCCATATGTGTGAATAAGTAAATAAGTGGGATTGGTCAGTAGGAGTTGAATGTTTAAACCTACAGGCAATTTTTCTCATTACCATTCCTGTTGAATCCACAGCACCTGAACCCTAAATTAGAGCATCAATTTTATATTCCAAGCAAGGCCAGACTATAATTGTGAAACTAGAGTGACATCTTTTCAAGATGGCGGCTGTAATGCAAACTCTCATTGAAGCCAGAGTGACATTTTGAGTAAATAAGCACAAAGATAAATTAATTGACAATTGAATATTCACCCCCGATTAATTGTGAATTTGGGTCAAGCAGGTTTGTCTTACGACATGTAAAAATGGTTTCAATGGGTTTTAAGCACAAGATTACGTTGCTATGCCATCCGATGGAAGCATTAGTTAACTTCGTGTAAAACTCCGATCATTTACTTGTTAGCCAATCCAAATCTGATTACGAGGTACGTATCTTTACCTCTTAGTACAGTGTTTTTTTTAGATCAAATCTACCTGGTAAATAAATATTATGACTTTTGTCAATGGTTGTGTGCTTATTAAATAATGTGCAGTACCTAGCCCCAACATTTATAGTCAGATATAGTGCATCCGCCAGCTCTCTCTCTCTCTCTCTCTCTCTCTGGTCGGTTTGACTTAACATTTACCATCATTCTTCATAGGTCCAGAGACGTTGTGGTATTACATAAGCGAAAATCCTCGTCTTTTCATGGATTTTTGACCTTATCTTGATACGATGGTCAACAGAGAGAGAGAGAGAGAGAGAGAGAGAGAGAGAGAGAGAGAGAGAGAGAGAGAGAGGGTGGGGTGGCCTTTGGACATTTTCATTATTATTTAAAAAGAATCGATTTTTAGAACCTTATAATAGGTTTAAGAAACAACAACAACATCAACAAAGCCTTACATACATTACATATGTGTGCCCCGAAACCAAGACATTTACTATACTGCGTCGACCGACAATTGCAACTTTGTATCACTGATTATATAAACAATTTAGAGAGGTCCCAAGGGAAGTGTAAACATACCATTATGAAGAACGATATTGTAGGTTACTTGGTGCAATTTCAGTTTCAAGGTTTTTTATCCAACCCAATTTCTTTATCTCTCTCACTCCAGATTTCTGCATATTGTCCCTTGTGCATGAGAGGGGAGGCGAAAACGGAAAAAAAAGGGATTGAGATTAAATTGTGCACCTTGCTAAATTCATTTAGAAAACTGGAATTATTATTACATTTTATCGTTATTTTCATACCTCACTAATGACTAATGAGTGGAAATTCATCATTGATCTATAGGAATACACCCAACAGCACACAGTTCCAAGAATGTTTACGTATGCGTATTATTGCGCTATGGGCGGGTCACAATTTGATATACCAATAGTATTGGTATATCAAATTGCTTTATACCAACACTTTAAAAGCCATGGTATTTTTAATGTATGTTTATATATATATATATATATATATATATATATATATATATATATATATATATATATATATATATATATATATATATATATATATATATATATATATATAACGTCTGAGACACATGTATTAAACGTTGTTAGCCAAAATGATGAGAAAACGAATTTTATGATCTATGTCTTTCTAAACCTTCATTGATTACATCAATGACCACTACGTAGGCTCAAACAACAGCAGCAGTCACTTTTGCTGTCACTACAGCAACACCTAGAGAAGGAA
Source organism: Megalonaias nervosa (assembly GCA_016617855.1). Classification (NCBI taxonomy): domain Eukaryota; kingdom Metazoa; phylum Mollusca; class Bivalvia; order Unionida; family Unionidae; genus Megalonaias; species Megalonaias nervosa. The sequence goes on from JAECUM010057390.1 coordinate 16,063, forward strand.
CTCCACGTGGAAAAAACTTACGACAGTTTTCAGGGCCACCCATTTATACTATAAAGGAGATATTAATCAATGATTGCCAACTCAAACAAACTTCAAATCCCTTCATTATAAATTATATGCCTGTATGACTTTGTGAAGATCTGATCCATACTAAAGAACAAATCAAGAAAAGATTCACTTACCTATTTTATAATTATTATATTCTCTTCAACAAAAATCACAAGAAAATTTCATATCAAATCACAAACTTCTTTTTCTGTTTCTTTTATCGTATTAGTGTTTTGAATGTCTTCACTGGCATCACTTCTTCTGCTGCTGTTATTCTCTGATTATCTCGCCTTTTTTAATTTCTTCACTGGTAGATCTTGTTCTCCTGTTTCTGAAGAAGACTCAGTCTCCTTTTTCTCTTTTATCTTTAGAACTCGGAGGACGAATGCTATTTTCTCAACATTAATGAAAGATATATTTATGTTTGTGTCTTTTGTCTCTTGTCTTAGTTTCATTTTCTTTGACACTGTGAACATTCTGGAGTCCAATGTCTTTCTTCCTGACAGACACAACATATATATTGCCAGTTATCTTGAGACGAGTAGTTCTGTGTCTTGTTGAAAGTGTATTTTCGAAAGGTTGTCTGCAAATCTCTAAACGGAAGAGAGATATGTTGTGAGTCTCCCACATTACCAAACTGAAACCGAATGAATGTGCATTCTCTCTGTTTCTCTGTCTCTGTCTCTGTCTCCTCATCCCTTTTCAACGGGAAACTTTAAGAAGTCAAGTGCAACTACTTTCTCTTGGATGCGGATACTATTGCTAGAATGTGATTAAGGACTTTACAGTCGGGAGCAACAGATTCATTGTGGAGAGAAATGTCGTGGGTACTTAGGTTCTAGACCTTGCATTTCTGAACGAAAGGAAATAATTCACTGCCTTACTTGCAAGCGAATATTTGTCATTTGAGTTACGAGCGACATTGCATGAACAAATTCCGAGAATAGCAAAGTGCTCGCGAATCATTGCCAGTGTGTTCTACTTGTGGACATCTTATTCGAATAAATAACCAAATGTCACATGTTCTTCTCGTGACAAATGTGTTAACTATCAGAGCAAGAATCATAAGAAACATGCGGATTTTTATCATTTTTACTTTGAATGTTCACAAGTTTCTGTAGTTCACATCCCTAATACTGATGTAGCACTAGTGAATGCAAACACACTTATATCAAAATATGATCCTTATGTCAGATACCTTAGAAGTGGAGATGATTCCTAGTTTATCTTCAGAACTGCCGGAACGCATGTACAGAGAGTTTGTCAAAATTAAAGGGGAACGCAAAGAACCATTCCGTCCAATCAAAGCACAGACCACTGGTACTTTAATGTCATAAAAAAGACTGAGGCTGAAACATAGTCAGAAAGAGAGGTTTTGTTTCAGCACACAATAAGACTCTCCTGGGAAGACTCTGTCAAAGAGTACATTCAGAGTCTACTGCTAGAACTGCGTGAATGCATCTACAGAGCATGTCTACCGATTCATGTGAAGCGCAAGTACATTTGAATCCAAAACGGTTAGATTTATTAATCATTTGTATCTGCATGTGATAAGAAGACTCATTACTTTGACAATGTTCAAACGGTCAGACATTAATAAACAGCGAAAAATGTTATAAAGATCGCCATATCACGACTTCTGTCACCAATGCTACACCAAATTATGTGGGAAGAAGTCAATGACTGTGCTCAAGGCAACGTAGGTTACAAAGAACCTTGTGAAACGCTGATTCCACAAGACGATCCAATTCCAAGTGAATTTTGGACGTTTGGTTTGTATGTGTGTTAGTGACTACCGTTCGTGCTCTGGTCAATTGCTTCTTGACTGTAACTGCAAAGCTCACTATGACAATCTGTTTATCCCTAAGCCATTTGCTGAGTTAACCATTAACGTATTTCCACACAAATCACTAAACTCTTTCATAGATATTCTGCGAGCTAGAGGTCGGAACGGCTACTGTTAGAATGAATGGTCGAAAATCTTTGATTTCAGAATGGCTCAAAAGTGATATGAAATCACTTTTCACCGTTCCGACATTTGAGTCCCACAGTCGACTGCGCCGTTTATTTTATTTTATTTTATTTTTTTTTTTTTTTTTGTTTTTGTGTATCAATCAAAGCTTTCTTTTTGAATATCCCTGTCGACCATTCCAGCTTAATCCTTTGTGGTGCTTGAATTGCAACAGAGATCGCAGAGATGGCTGCAAGGGGCAACCACTCTTCCCCAAACGTTTGGAGGAGGGTAACAATGACTCGTCCTGTACTGAGGACAGAGGAAATGTCTTGTGTAAATTGTCAGTTAGACCATTTCTCATACTTTGAAGACTTACTAAGTGTAAACACGAGAAGGATATCCAACTCGTCAAGCAAGAGAAAAGCATCAGCGTACCTAACGGCAGGGAATTTATAGAAGCCACAACTCCATTTAACCCAGTCGGCAAACCTAAAGCTAGCGCAGATAAAGTGGAGAAGAAATCCTCTCCAAGCAGTGTCTGTACCTAGAATGCGAAATCAAGTTCAAAGTCTTGACTGCAAATTCTGTACCAACAGCCAAATTGAGTGCATCATATTACACCAATTAATGTGATGGTGTATCAAATAAAAATCCCTCTTCCCCAAACATAATTTCAGTTAATTCCAGCCATCCATCAACGCAGCAAACCAGTGGTCCATAGTTGTTATACAAATAGTATGACTCATACAATACGCAGCCATACTAGCAATATACTGGTTAGATCCGGCCCACTAAAAGAGAATCAAGAGCTGGTATCATTGGAAATGCACGCTGTAAACCAAAGAAAGGACAAATAAAAGAACCTACCAGATTCAAAAAGGACTGGACTATCGCTCATTAGTAAGTTGGAAGAAAACGAATAGCGGAGAACCCCCTGCCAGGGACGCTCCCAAAATTCGAGCACTTTTAATTAAGTGTCGAAGACGATAATGCAATCGAATTGCCAAGGAGTACCAAAGCAAATAGTTCATGCAATTTGTCTTCCACTTAAGAAAAACGTGCTAAAAGTTGTATGCATTCAAGGGGCCTATTTAAATAAAACACCTTAGTTAATCTTACAAACATTACCACCTACAATAATCTTTCAAATAATATTTATAAGGCTGCTGGAGGAGTGTCTACCTTCGTTAATAGAACAACCCCTCACAGCCAAATTAATCGGAATGCTACTTTACAGGCGACAGCCTTTCGTTTTTCCATACAGTAAAGTCTTAAACTTTCTACAGTATGTCTCATTCAAGCACTCAAATCAATCACTTTTATATTGACCATCCGATTAATAAGTTACTAACATCTTTTGTGTACTTGGAGATCTTAAAGGTCTACTATACTTTAATACATACTATATATGATGATGCTGATTTTCTCTAAATAACTCAGAAACGTGCATTAGAAATGCATATAATAACCCACCGAAGAGAAAATTAGCATAATTTAAACATACACCGATGATGTTTTACCGGAAAAGCTCCAGAAATAGTTTTATACTTCTGGAGATAATAGGATTTCCGGAAGCGATGAATTGTCTGGAAGTCCTTCAAATTCAGCATATGTGATGACAATGGCTGAATCAAGTGGCGATTCTAGCGAATTTTTGGCAAGTTTGGCATGCTCATCTTCGTCGTTTAAGGAAGGCGAACCATTTTTGGAAGTCTTCAGAGCAGACTTTCCTTTAGGTTCATCAGTAACTTATGGTGTTACAGTTTCTACACTTTAGACTCATACTGTGCGAGAAACAATCCCTTTATTAACTTATGACTCAAGTTTGTTCCTTTCAACAATGATAAAATGCAGACCCCGAATGTACTGTTTAAGCCAGCTAATGGGTATGAATTTTTACTACCTCAATGGATAGCAAAACTGAAGAGGCTTTTCAAGGAAAAAGTTATCATAGACCTGGTGTATCAAGATGTTTAGTAAACATATATTTTTGATCTGGGTCTAGATACACATTACTGCTAGAAGAGGATGTATGAAGGTGTATGAAAAAACTAATAGTGAGAATAATATAATAGATTTCTGATTAAATATGCAGTTTGTTATTGTGGTACAAAAGGTACAACAAACGTTTGTCCCATACATTTTACCTACAAGTTTGCTGTCTTGCACAATAATGAATGATAAAGTGTATTTACCATCTATATTGATTTATTCAGGTGTTCATATGGAAATAGCAGCAGTAAAGACACAGACGATGAATGTAGATGCTGAAAAGAGATATGATTTCGAATAAGACTGAGGAGCTAGCTCTAGGTGGATTTGTGTTTGATCGTCCTGGATTTGAGAAAGTTTGCTTGGATGAATATGTCCTGGACGCAGCACACTATTCCTTCAGAGAGCAATATGGAAATCCAGAGGAAATTCTGTCAGAGTTGTTCGTTTTCACAACATCATTAAAATAATAATAAGCCAACACCTTCTTTGGTATCAATCTACATGGAACTATGATATAATTAATGACCTATTCAACCTAGGTCTAAGTGGCCGCCTACTTAATACTAGATTGGGCTTTTCTTTGGAAATATAGAAATTGTAGAATTCATGTACCTTCTCTGAAAGGACATTTCATTTTATGGGCATACCTCGTGGAAACATATTGTCAGTCACCCTAAACAACATCAAAATTGACAGGGTGGTAAAATCCAATAATCCGGGAACTTACTGCTCATTACATGTTGATACTTTTTTTAATTTCCTATAGAATAAAGAGTTTGCATGGTATTGAACGTCAACTACAATGCAAGCAGGGGCCCCGAGTGGCCGAGTGGTCTAAAGCGCTGATCGTTACGGATCACTGCCATCTCACCTCAGTCTGCGTGGGTTCGAGTCCAGGCTCGGCTAACGTGGGTACGTGAGAAAGCCTGCCAGTAGCTTCTCGTGGGTCGGTGGTTCTTCCCGGGGTTTTCCAGGGTTCTTCCTCCACCATTAATACTGGCCGCCATGTATAGCCTATCTTGTGCTGAAAAATGGCGTTAAACCCTATAACAACAACAACAACAACAATGCAAGCAGAAGAAAACGAGTTCAAATTTTTCGAATTTAACCCTATATTGACTTTTATTGTTCTTCTTGTGGCGGAGAGCACAATTTAGGGCTCATTGCCACCGTTGCCATACTTTCATTCCATATATAAGATACCTCAGGATAAGTGTCAAAATTCCCATAGATAACCGCTTTGTTCTGTTAACAATTGCCAATTTATAATTTAACTTTTATTTATATATCTTGCATTTCTAACTATAAATCTAGCGGTGGTTTCGTGTATGTAGGTGATTTGTTTTTAAATTCCCCATTGCCTAGAAAAATTATTATAGTATATATCAAGTCGTTTCCCTGAAACTTATTCTGTTCTTAACAGAGGTAACTTGTTCCTTCCTATGCAGTCATAATAGTATAGCCGAACATACGCGAATGGATTTGAGAGCAAGGAAATATGTGTATGTTATTACCGACACGAAATCTGTATATGAGATCGTATATATTATGTCGGTACTTACTTTAAGTAAAAATAGCATTTCATCATTTCTTCGTGTCATCGTTTGAAACGTTTTCAAATTGTTCAGAATGTCCAATAATCCTTTGGAATTTCATTTCCAGCTTCTTTAATAATTTTAATATACTTTATAAACAAATATTCATTTCAACTTTGTGGTTCCTCTTTGCAACAAAATACTGCTAAAAATACATCCCTCCAAAGACTGTTTTAATGCGCTTTTTCAAACATTAATTTCCTTTTGCCTAAATTATCCGTTTTAGTTTTAAATATAGTTGTATTTACTAAACGTTGCCCCTGTCCATTTTCATGTTCAAGCAATTCTTTAACAGATGCTACCTTAATGAATAAATGAATAAATGTAAATCATATTTAGCCTTTCCTCAGTCAGATTGTTACGTGTTTAGGCTCGTACAAAAGTAACAAGAAAATCGTGAAGCCAACAAGCTTTGTAAAATTTAACAAAATAATTTATTTCCCTAGAAAAACAAGGTAAAAAAAAGAAAAAGGACTTACAGATTATGACTCAAATCTAAAAATTAATCCAAGAATTAAAAAATATAAATCCTTATCAATAAAAAGTTCTAAGTAAATCACAGTTCGAATCCCAATTAAATTCCAAGATGAAAGGCGATGACGTCTCCGATGGTCTGCTTTGTCCTGATGTGTCAACAGTTCTTTGTTGAATCACAAATAATAATATTCCAGTTTGGAATTCCGAATAATATCAATAAATGTCTTTGTCCAAGAGTTCTGATGAGCACTAGTATTTTCCAGGGAAAATAAATTATTAATTTCAAAAAATGGAAAAATTCAACTCAAACTGGTCACAACAAACACCTTTGAGCTTCAAAGGTTTAAAGCACAACTGGTTATTTCTTCTCAAAAAACGACTATACAGTAAATTATAACGCAAAACAGATTCCTGGATGGAGTCACGTGATCACCTCTCTACAGAACAACGTAGAAATATTACATGACAATTATCACGTACTCTAGTATAGCCTAAGCTAAAATCAATGATTTCCCACCCTGGGAAAAAAATAAAAATAGTTGTTTACTCCAAACTCTACCTGATTTCTAAATTAAGGTCAGCAAATATAAACAATGTTTCAACTACTGGCTGTTTACCAGGTCAAACAGAACTGAACTGAATTTCTAAAAAAAAAAAAAAAAAATCAAATCCAGTAGACAAAATTATTATTACAATAACATGTAATGGAATAAAATAAAATAAAAAATAAACAATTTAAAACTAACAAATAAACAATTTAATTACATACACATAACAACATAAACTACTAGGATGTCACGTTTAATTAACTCAGTTTTGCCACTCGATATAAATTAAAATACGGTTCTGTTCTACTTCTGCTCTTTTTTGGCAGTTTGTGCTGAAAATGCATGTATGGTCTCCAATTATCGTCTATATTTTTCTTTCTTTGGTAAGCAAGTGATAATACATTGAATATGAATGTTTTCCATGTCCATCCGTTGGAAAGATTTAGCACATTCATGAATTGTAAGTTGAGCGTAGCTTTGTTCTTTTATCTACTGACTGATGATAAAGTGGTTAAAAATTCTATTTGAAGCTTCTTGATTACTGGCAACATCGGGATGAGAAATTCTGCTGTATTACAATTCCATATAAAACTTAGCGCCTCAGTATCATTTAGGCTTGGCATGTATGTCATAATTTCTTTTCTCAAGATTAAAAAACAAAATTTGTCCTGTATTTTGTTCTCCAAACTCCCATTATCTACCCATGAATTTTAGTGTTATAAACACCAGTATTTTTTCTAGATTAAATGTAACTGCTTTCTTTCTTTTTTTTTTTTTTTTCTA
>JAECUM010057392.1:0-14987 GCA_016617855.1 Megalonaias nervosa
TATATATATGCATGGTTAATCCGAACACCTCTTCGTTCCCAATAATTATGTCCGGATTCATGCGTTTTCTGGATATTTGAATCACACACATTTTTTTTACAATGTAATCATATCGTATACATGTAAACATATTTGCTACTTGTATATGTATATTTGTGTAACAACCACTACCTGATTTGTATTTTGCTCATATTTTGAAGTAAAATATACTTCCAAACCTTTTTGTCCTCAAATGAGAAATAATCCCCCATAATTCATGCTGTAATAAGACCGTCTGAAGTTAAGGAGTGTCATATTACTGGTCTTTGTAGCCGAGTTCGATTCTCATGCACAAAAAGTTGTGAAAAAATGAGACAAAAATAGTTTGATTGTTAAAATTGTTGGTCAGTCTGATATAGCAAATCCCAAAAATCCAGTATTTTATGAATAGGACACAACATGTTCAACTTTTTTGAGGACGGTTTGTTTTGAATTGGTATCTTAGGTAAACATTTAAGTAATTTAATACAAATGCAATTGATATAAACGGCCTTGCCCAAAGCAATACCACAGAATCCGACCCGATCTGATCCAATCGTAGGATTCGAACCCTCGCCCACTCTGTGGCTAGTCCGTCATGCTAGCCCTTCAGTCACAGAGGCTCGATTAGTCGACTCTTACAATCTGCATAAGGGCGAATCGAGACTGTTATATACCCACAAGCCCGCATGGAGTCGCAGGTGGCGGTAATATTTGTTTTGTTTCCACTTCTCCGAAAATTAAAGTCTCGCTCGCAGGGACAGAAAAAACACGTTACTTATTCGATGTTGTGATAGATTTAAACATAGTTGTGTTTACTTTCTAATGATATTATTTTTGTGCTTATGTATCTATCTATTTTTCTATCTATCTATCTATCTATCTATCTATCTATCTATCTATCTATCTAACTATCTATCTATCTAACTATCTATCTTTCTATCTATCTATCTAACTATCTATCTATCTTTCTTTCTTTCTTTCTTTTTATTTCTTTCGAAAGAGAAAGTGAAATGCATGCCTGCAAGCACAAATAGGGTCAGACAGGTAGACCAATAAATAAATGACCACTGACCTTGGTTTTCGCCTTGTATTTGTGTTCCTTCCCATTTCACAAACCACGTCGAAATGGCTTTATATAGATTAATATAATTTCTCTTACAATCACAGTGAAATGAATCGAATTTGTTCTGATTTAAATTATTTTATTTTTCTACCAAGCCTTTTGGACAGGCGCCTCTGCTGGTCGACGGAGACTTTGAGCTAGCGCAGTCGATGGCCATACTACGTTATCTGGCACGGAAACATGGTAAAATTTCCATCAGTCGATGAGACTCATCCAGATCTATGGAAACAAGCGAATATTGACATTTATTTTCATGAAACAAGAGACATTGATAATAATTTTCAGGGGAAAAGGAACTTAAAAATTTAATTTTATTCTCAAACAGAGCAAGGTACATCAGGCAATATTCCAAAGAAAAAGGAAACACATACACCCCTTAACTAAGGCCTCGTTACATAATAGTTAAGTTAAATATATAACTCTTCTTATGTTTATATCTATGTATGAATGCATGAATGTATGAATAAAGGTATTAGTTTCAGTGACCTTGATGATATCGTTCATTACAAATAAACGCATGCCAGAAATTAATTTTAAAAAGACGTATGTGCTTGCAACTAATGTTTAGAGTAGGATAGCAACCTTCGTTAACTGGGTTAATTTTAAATTAAAGTTTCAGAGATCGATCTTCTTGGTTTCGAAGTTAGCAAGACGATGAGAGAGAGAGAGAGAGAGAGAGAGAGAGAGAGAGAGAGAGAGAGAGAGAGAGAGAGAGAGAGAGAGCCGTGAAAAATATGTTACAGCTGCATCAATGTACACATACTTCAGGAAAAGGAAACAAATATATGGACAATGTCTATGCCTTTATTCCCTTGTACTTATTTTCTTTTTTTCCATCATATGATCACCGTTTCATTTGAAGGGTTGACTGGAAGTACCCCACAGGAAGAGGCTTTTCTGGATATGTTCAACGACGGTATAGAAGATTTACGAAACCTCTATGTGACACTGATCTATCAGAATTATGTATGTCCTTTCTTTTTATAAGAACAGCTATTAAATCACCATGTTTTTGTTTATTGTATACCATGCTTTTAGCGTTTTGCGGTTTCGTCGATATTGCTACGTTTTTCTTTGTGTGTGGTACGTCGTTTCTTCGGTTCTCAGAAGCCGTGTTAGCTCATTTTGTATAATGTATGACTTTTAAATCAAGGTTCACGGGTTCCGTACCCGAATATGCCATCCTGGGCTAGGAAAGGCGCATAATTCCTATTTTCTCTTATATATCCAATAATGTGTTAAAAGTGTCCTTAAAGCCAACTAAACTAAAGAATTTTTCGTCTTTTATTTCTTTACTTCAACCTTAATACTTTAAAGAACCAATATGGTGTGTGTGTGTGAGTGTGTGTGTGTGTGTGTGTGTGTGTGTGTGTGTGTGTGTGAATCATTCTTACAAAATGCATTTGTTATTATATTGATTTAAATGTACACAATAGAAAGCTCCCAGAGTACGACACTGATTCAGATTTATATCTTGAAGAAAGTCTGTATGCTTCCATTTCTGATCCTGAGATTTTTACAGATCATGAAAAGTAATAAATATTGTAATATGTCTTTAATTATCACATGTAGACATGTAATGAAAAGGAATTTTAATTGCCTATTGTTACATATATGTAATTAAATTGCTTGTGTGTTAGTTTTAAATTATTTTTCATTTTATTTTTGTTTCATTATATTTTATTGCAATGATAATTTTCATTGGATTTGAATCTTTTTTTGGAAAATTCACTTGACCTAATTGGAACGTAAGTTGCTTTATCATTATTTTTAACTCACCTTGGTTGAGACGTTTTGTAAACACTAAGCGAAAATGATTGGCTATTACCAAGGTCATGTTCGGCCTACGTGTTAGCTAAGTTGTAACAGCTTTCTTTTTTATTTATTTCCTGTGTGGGAATTTGATTCTTATATAGGGCTATTCTAGCGTACGTGCGAATTGTCATTATTTTTTACTGCGCTGTTCGGACAAAGTAAGTGATCATGTGACGCATCACGAATGTCAAAATGACGTTTTAGTTGGGTTTAATTCTCAATCTCAGTGTTTTCTGGTTCAGTCGTATTTTAAACCTTCAGGGCTCAAGACCTTTTTATTGTTGTTGCCCGTTTGTTCTGATTATCGTCTATTTTCAGGGATTTAATAATTTAAATTCTCTAGAAAGCAACACAAGTGCTTTTCTTTATGAAAATTCTGGGAAAAAGACGTTTAGTGGAATTTTTTTTCTGGAATTCTAAACAGAACATTATAAATTGTGTTTCAACGAGGAACTGTTGCCATCAGTACAACGACCTCATCTGACGTCATCGCCTTCCATATTGGAACGTTATCAAGATTCGAACCTGGATTCAATTAGAACTGTTTAGTGATAGGACTTATATTTTTCAACTTTAGGATTAATTTTTAGATTTTATTCACAAACCATAAGTCCTATTTTCTATTTTTACATTGTTTTCTAGGGAAATAAATTATTTTGTTAAAATTTACAAAGCTTGTTGACTTCACTCATTTCTTTTGTTACCTTTGTACGAGCCTACACGTAACAGAAGAAAATTGGGTTGCTCGTCCTTGGGATATATGAATTTTGGCTAAATATTTCAGAAAATTGTTTTTTGAAATTTAAATTCCCCTAGTTTTTAAATCCCAAGTATTATTGTACATTTTGTTTGAAATCTTTAGTGAAAACAACAGGCTTTCATTCACAATGTCATTAAAAGTGGAGACTTTTCTTTCTAGTCCTACTCAGGAGCAGTTGGATAGTTTGAAAAAAGATGAGTTGCTTGAAGTTCCCAGAAAATACGATCTTTCTGAGGCAAAGTCTTCCTTAACGAAACAAGAAATTAAAAACATTTTGATTCAATATTTGGTAGAGAAGAATGTTCTTGATAAAAGTGTTTTGGCTTCAGTCAGTAAGTCGGTATCAGACTCTGACATAAAAGTAATGGAATTAAAAATGAAATACAAGATAGAATTGGAGGTAAGGAAGCTCGAGCTTCAGAAAGAGGTTAAACAAATGAAATTACAATTTGAGAAAGAGGCGAGAGAGAGAGAGAGAGAGAGAGAGAGAGAGAGAGAGAGAGAGAGAGAGAGAGAATGATAAATAAATGAAATTACAATTTGAGAAAGAGAAGAGAGAGACAGGGGAGGGAGAAAGATAAACAATTACAATTTGAAAAAGAGGAGAGAGAGACAGGAGAGGGAGAAAGAAAAACAAATGCAATTGGAATTGCAAAAAGAACAAATGCAGCCGCAATTACAAAAAGAACAAATGCACGAACAGATGCAAAAAGAGAAGGATGAAAAAGAATTTCAAATTAGAATGAAAGAAATGGAGCTGGCAAGTGAAAAGCACGATTTCACTTCACATTCAAATTCCAGTTTTGATATTACAAGAAATATCAGGTTAGTGCCCCCTTTTAGAGAAAAAGAAGTAGACAAATATTTTATCTATTTTGAAAACGTTGCCGAAAATTTCAAATGGCCAAGGGAGCATTGGACTCAATTATTGCAATGTGTACTTTTTGGCAAGGCCCGAGATATTTATGCATCCATGGCAGTACAGCAAAGTTCTGACTATGATTTGGTTAAGGAGTGCATCTTAAGGGGTTATGCGTTAGTCCCTGAGGCTTATCGGCAAAAATTCAGAAACTATGAAAAAGCTGCACAACCTTATGTTGAATTTGCAAGAGAGAAAGAGCAGTTATTTAAGAGATGGTGCTTACCCAAGAAAGTTGAACATGATTATGAAAGTCTCGAACAACTGGGGTTACTTGAAGAGTTAAAAAGTGTGTTCCTAATGACATTAAGAATCATCTTGAAGAGCATAAGATCGTAACCTTAGAAAATGCTGCTCTTGCTGCTGATGAGTATTCCTTAACTCATAAAGTTCCTGTTGTAGGCAAATCTTTCACTCAGCAGTCTACTGGTAGGAAGGTATTTCAGCCTAGTACGACTCCTTCTAAAATTCAATCTGGCACAACTTCTGAAAGTCAAGCTTCTGATAAACTTGATTCAAAACCCTTGTCTCTTCCTACGTGTTCATATTGCAAGAAAAAAGGACATGTTACTTCTGATTGCTTCATATTGAAATATAGGCATCAGAATCAAGATAGACCTATCCCAAATGCTCTTATTTCTAAGAGGTCAAGGTCACAGTCATGTATTGAAAGCAATACATTTGTCGGGTCTAATAAACCCCAATCTGATTTTATTATGGAGAATTATGAACCATTCATGTCCAAGGGTTCTATATCACTCTTGGGTGATTTGGTCAATCCTATCCCTATTAAAATTTTAAAAGATACAGGAGCTTCTCAGAGTCTTTTATTATCAGGTACTTTGCCTTTTTCTGAGAAGTCCTGTTCTAATGAGAGTGTTCTCATTCAGAGAGTAGAGTACGGCTTTGTTAATGTTCCTCTCCATTCTGTAAATTTTTCATCAGACTTAGTTTCTGGACCTGTGACAGTCAGTATAGTGTCTTCTTTACCCGTTGAGGGCATTCATTTGTTACTAGGCAACGACCTAGCTGGAGACAAGGTTGTGGTTAATCCACTTGTAACTGACAAGCCTTGTTTGGGCCAGAAAGTTGATCCGATTGAAAAAGACTTCCTTGATTTATACCCAGCTTGTGCAGTTACAAGAGCTATGGCAAAGAAAGCTCTTGAGAATGATTTTGATGAGAAAAATATTCCTTTAGCTGACACATGTATTGGTCAGACTTTTCATGAGGTCACTTTTACTCCTTGTTTGGATCAATCAAAAGGTATTAATTACAGTGATCCTCTTTTAAATACTCATTCTCTTTTATCTAATCAGGGTGTTAAACGACAATCACTTGTCGAACAGGAGAAAGATCCTGAGATCTCCTATTTGTTTCAGAGGGCCATTAGTGAAACTGAAGCCACTGAAGTACCTGTCTGTTATTTCATTAAAAATGGAATTCTTATGAGAATATGGAGACCTCCTGAGAAACCTGCTAGTGACGAGTGGTCAGTGAACTATCAGATTGTAGTTCCAAAATCTTACAGACAGGAAATACTTAGTTTGGCCCATGAAACTCCTTTGGCTGGTCATTTAGGGATAAATAAAACTTACCACAAGATCTTGACTCACTTTTATTGGCCAAAAATCAAAAGTGATGTTTGTAAATTTTGTAGATCTTGTCATACTTGTCAAATGGTAGGAAAACCCAATCAGAAGATACCAAAGGCTCATCTGCAACCTATTCCTGCATTTGACGAACCATTTAGTAGAATTATGGTAGATTGTGTTGATCCCTTACCTAAGACCAAGTCAGGCAACCAATATTTGTTGACCATTATGTGTGCGTCAACAAGATTTCCAGAGGCAATTCCTTTGAGGAATATTAAAACAAAAACCATAGTAAAAGCTTTGATAAAGATTTTTTTACTCAGTTTGGCCTTCCTAAATCTGTCCAATCGGGTGAAGGGTAAAATTTTATGTCTGGAATTTTCCAGCTTGTTATGCTTGAATTTGACCATCAGCAGTTCAAGTCAAAAGTGAAATTATGGTTTAACAGAACTTTACTTGAGAGAAGTTTTGAGTCTTGTAATAGAGTTCATCCTCTCTTGCTCAGTCTTCAAAATTTTCTTCAAATTAGATTTTATGGCCCTTACAAAGTTAAGGAGAAATTGAATGAGTTAAATTATAATAATAGTACTCTGATCTAAATAAATTAATGGAGTACTAGTATATTGAAAGAGATTGCCAAGTAAATCATGCAATTAATTTAGTTGTACCTGTCCCACAAACTGAGGATTTAAGTGAAGAAATTCAATTTGATTCTGTTGATCTTGGAGAAACAAATCTTCGGAATTCGGAAATTATGAAAAATCTGGACCAGAAACTTTTACATTTGCAACAACAAGAAAGGAATGAACTTAAACAGTTATTATTCGAATATGAGCACTTGCTTCCAGATATTCCTACAAGAACAAACAAAATTTTTCATGACGTTTAAATTGTAGATTCAAAACCTGTGAAACAACACCCATACAGGATGAACCCTATCAAACAGGAATATTTGAAAAAGGAAATTCAGTATTTGCTGGAGAACGATTTCATAGAGCCCAGTAAAAGTGATTGGAGTTCACCAGGTATACTTGTTCCGAAACCAGATAAAACTTTCCGTATGTGCACTGATTATAGGAAGGTGAACAGTGTGACAAAAACAGATTCCTTTCCATTACCAAGAATCGATGATTGTATTGATAAAATTGGAAATGCCAAGTACGTCATAAATTTTACCTTCTGAAAGGATTTTGGCAAATTCCACCAACAGAAAGGGCAAAGGAAATTTCGGCATTTGTGACTCCAGATGGACTCTATCAATATAAAGTAATGCCTTTCGGGATGAAGGGTTCCCCAAGTACCTTTCAACGCTTGATGAATATGATTACCTCTGGTCTAGATAATTGTGATGCTTACATTGATGATGTCATCATCTACAACGACTCCTGGAAAGAACATCTAGCCACGATTCCGAAATTCTTCGACAGACTCACTGATGCAAATTTGACAATCAATTTATCTAAAAGTGAGTTCTGCTGTGCTTGTGTAACTTTTCTAGGACATATTGTGGGACATGATCAAGTTAAACCTATAGATGCTAAGGTCAAGACTATCTCTGAATTCCCTGTGTCTGTCAGTAAGAAGCAACTAATGCGATTTTTGGGTATGGCCGGATACTATCGACAATTTTGTTTCAATTTTTCTAATATAGCTGAACCCCTGACAAACTTGTTAAGTAAGAAAAACAAGTTTCTTTGGACTGAAAAATGTCAGGAGGCTTTTGATAGGTTAAAAGCCATTCTCAAAAGTGCGCCGGTTCTTACAACTCCAAATTTTAATCAATCTTTTAAATTATCTGTTGATGCAAGTGATGTTGGGGTTGGAGCAGTATTAATTCAAGAAGATAGAAATGGTGTTGATCACCCAGTGTGCTATTTCTCTAAGAAATTAAATAAGCACCAAAGAAATTACTCAACGATCGAGAAGGAATGTTTGGCTTTAATATTGGCATTACAGCATTTTGAAATTTATATTAGTTCAGCCCCTTCTCCGGTTGTTATGTTTAGTGATCACAACCCCCTTACTTTCATCGACAAGATGAAAAATAGAAATCAGAGATTATTAAGGTGGAGTTTATTTTTGCAAGAATATAATCTTGACATCAGGCACATCAGAGTAAAAGACAGTTTGATTGCAGATGCACTTTCCCGTGTATAGAAATATTATTTCATGTAAACTTTGTATAATTCATAAGAATTTTCTTATGTAATTTTATTTTACCTCATGTATAATTTACATATGGTAAAAAAGAAAGCTTTATTACATAAATCTTTATTTTTCTTTATGGGGGGAAGTGTTACGAATATGTAATTAAATTGCTTGTGTGTTAGTTTTAAATTATTTTTTATTTAATTTTTTTTTCATTATATTTTATTGCAATGATAATTTTCATTGGATTTGAATCTCTTTTTGGAAAATTCACTTGACCTAATTGGAACGTAAGGGTGGCTTTATCATTATTTTAGCCCACCTTGGTTGAGACGTTTTGTAAACACTAAGCGAAAATGACTGGCTATTACCAAGGTCATGTTCGGCCTACGTGTTAGCTAAGTTGTAACAGCCTTCTTTTTTATTTATTTCCTGTGTGGGAATTTGATTCTTATATAGGGCGTACGTGCGAATTGTCATTATTTTTTACTGCGCTGTTCGGACAAAGTAAGTGATCATGTGACGCATCACGAATGTCAAAATGACGTTTTAGTTGGGTTTAATTCTCAATCTCAGTGTTTTCTGGTTCAGTCGTATTTTAAACCTTCAGGACTCAAGACATTTTTATTGTTGTTGCCAGTTTGTTCTGCAGTTCGTCTATTTTTAGGGACTTAATAATTTAAATCTCTAGAAAGCAACACAAGTGCTTTTCTTTATGAAAATTCTGGGAAAAAGACGTTTAATGGAAATTTATTCTGAAATTCTAAACAGAACATTATAAATTGTGTTTCAACGAGGAACTGTTGCCATCAGTACAACGACCTCATCTAACGTCATCGCCTTCCATATTGGAACTCTCAGAGATTCGAACCTGGATTCAATTAGAACTGTTTAGTGATAGGACTTATATTTTTCAATTCTAGGAATTAATTTTAGATCATATTCACAAACCGGAAGTCCTATTTCATATATTATCTTGTTTTCTAGGGAAATAAATTATTTTGTTAAAATTTACAAAGCTTGTTGACTGCACTCTTTTCTTTTGTTACCATTGTACGAGCCTACAAGTAACACTATATTGACTGCTTCTTTGCATGTTCGGTTATGTAGGTAATCCATTCGCTTTTTTTCTGCCAATCTTTAATTCTCTTCAGTGATAGTAATAAATAAAGATAACTGAGAGATTAATTACAGGTCCCCAAATGACACAAGACGACTAAATATTCCTGACGTTTTGCTTTAATCTTTGAATCCGGTTTAAAGACCAGTACCCATGAACACTTTGTCACTTTAGGCAAAGTTAAGTCACGTAATTTCACTTAACGACCCCCGAGAGAAGTGTGTAAGATATTGAACTTATTATAAAAAAATTTAGCGAATTAATAATCTAAGTAACTTTCCTTTATAGGAAATCTAAAATTTATTCATTTTCCGAGGATAAATTTGTTTATTAATATTCATACGTACGTATTATTAAAAATATACCTTTCAGTGTATATGCGCTTTTAAAATACTGTTATAATCACATTTTAGGAAACTGAAAAGGAAGCTTACATCAAACAGTTACCACAAAGGCTGGGGCCACTTGAGGTAGGTATTTGTTAATTTCCATTTCTGTGACTCTGGTGACATTTTTGAGTCAATCTTCCCTACTTTGTTTCCTGACACGACTGGCCGTTGCGAAGAACAACTGCACAATTAAAAATGTAATGATGGACTGTTTCTACGTAGAAAATCTGAAAATTGTTTTGGAATAACATTTGTTCCCGGATGGTATGTCTGATCTTTTTTCAGCTGATCCATTGCACCATGTCTTGTCAAAGACTCAATATTTACAACTTCGAACAGACAATATATCAAATCCAACGGCTGTATAAACTGCTTATTGCATGCATGCAGACTATCCACAACTGAACGGCAGCTTGTGCTGTTGTTCTCAGCAGTGGCCAATCATGTTAGAAAATAAGAAAAAGTGGCGGAGAACAACTTGTTGGCATATTCTGGATGATATCATAGGTAATTCGCTTAGGATCAAGCTCCTTATAATCCTTTACTTTTTAGATTATCTTCTCTATCAGTGTCCCTGAGTTTTGTGAAGAAATTCGGGGAATATATTGTCCTGTCCGTCTGTCAGTCCGTTCCGTCATCCGATAGTAATGTAGATTCTATCCTCCTACACAGCTGAAGATTAAAACATGCAGTTGTGGGATATGATAGTGAAGTATAACCGTTTCAAACTTTTGATATGACCCCTAGGGTTGGGATTAAATGTAGGAAAGATTTTTGAACATCTTAAAATTTCTTATATATTACAGCTGCAGGTCTGACAGTAGGTGTAAGTCATCATCATGGGAAGGGACATAGCATTTTTAATGGTTTTTGTACTGTACCGGAGGAATCTCCCAAGAGATGGTAAATACCGTCATTAGTTCGAAACTGTTGAGATTCCCACCCTCTAACTATACATGTGTTTAAAGGACAGAAGACAAAATCAGGCATACGTTCCAATACAGACTTTGGGTTATGTACCTAGAGAAGGGACTTGCCCAGCGATTCATAAATGGAAAACGGACAAGATTTTCACACTAAATGTACTGGTCACGATGAGATATATTCACATATGCATTTCTCAAAGGCCTTGTGCCATTCCTTTGGAGTAGGGGACTTTCTCCTGAGTCACCATTTGGAAATTTTAAATGAATTCCACATAATAACCATTTATAAATTCATTGACCTAGGGGAGGTGAATTCACATGTACATCCCCAAACAAAAGATTCTGGGTGTAGTCGACTTGCCCCTGAATTATAACTTGCAAACTGTAAAGATAATATACAGATATGCAGTGTTGCAAAAATGGCTACCGGGTAACGATATGCCCCTATTGGTACCACTTAGAAGGGCAAGTATATGCAATGGCGTGTCACTGACCTAATGCTATTATCTGTTTGAAAATATCTGAATATTAAGTGCCTTCTTTCCTGTACTGTTATTATCACCAATTATATATCTGTTTTTCTCTCTGTCTTTGAATCGATCCAACAAGTATGGCTCTTCACAATTTTCTTTCAGAACCTTCTCAAGAAGAGAGAAGGAGGAAAGGAATTCGTCTTTGGAAAAAAGGTAAGATTTATTTCTTTACAATGTTGCGTTGATGACGGTAATATGTTATGTTCTTGAGTAAGTCGTCTAATGGCATGGTGGTTTACATGTGAAATAAATTGTCAAGTCTATTTTCGAGAGGTTTTACAACGTTCAGGTAAAAATTTCATTTCTAATTGGATGAACTTCCAAAAGAAGTCCCATAATTTGGCAGAAATTTAAAATAAAATGTTCATATATGTCACAAAAAGTAATAGAAATACCGATAATTGAAAAAAATACATTGAGTATACGCTATAAATTTTATATTATTAGGACAAGGAAGAGAAAACAATTAACCATGTGTTAAATCAGTTATTGATTGTAAGATGTATTCTACTAATTAGTCTTGTTCTAACATTTTTGCATAAAAGGATATTCCTTGCATCCGTCCTTTCCTCCAATCCTGAGTGATTTCTAATTTTAACTTGATGTGTCTTTTGAATGTATATATCGATTGCATTAGGATGTTCTTGCACATAAAATTTAGCCCAGGATCCACAAAGATTCCATAAAATCAGGGGCCTTAGAGAGACATTGTTAATATTCCGAGAGGGAGGTGGGTGAATGTACCCCTGGTAACAAGGGTTTGGGTGGGCTAAGTGGGAGTGGCAAAGAAGCAACATTCCTAGATGAACAAACTAAACCGTTATTGTTATTTCCTCAGATCACTTTCGTAGATTACAATCTGTTGGATCTTCTCGATGTTCACCATGTTCTGGCTCCAGGTTGTCTGGACGAGTTCCCAGCTCTCGAAGGTCATTATAAACGCATGCTCATGCGTCCGGGAATTGCGAGTTATAGGCACACAGACGAGTTTCAGCAGCGGCCAATCAACTACAATGGCAAACAATGAAATGGCTCAAAACGTGTAAAATACCTATAACAATAAATGCGTCATAGCTGCATTTTTGTGTGTGAGAGTTAACTTTTATAGATAGCGAAAATAAATTCAAGCACCGAAAGACTTGACTTCCTTGTGTATTAAGTTAGTAATAATGAATAGATACTATATCACTCACGTGTCTTATTATTTAGAAATATCCTTAAATTATAATTATATAATTATAGGTCAAACAAGGTCATATTTATTTAACAAAGTTAAATAAATTTTATCCATCACTGATTTTGATTTGCAGACGTTTGATTTAAGAATTCAAAGAAGGAAACAATTATATTCATTAAACAAGGACAAAAGGACTTAGTATGAAACCGTCAAGCAGAAACTAACTTGGATGAGCGACCACAGCACATTCAAACACGTCGACTTCAGTTACCGCAAACTGGGCAGAAAATGTTAAAAACTCATGTAGTAGCACTATTTAGTTCACTTCAACCTATTTATTTTCACATGAATTAATTTCAAGAGCTCCTATAAATGTCGCATTTGAGCTTCACAACACCTGCAAAATGTCCATATTTTTGGGGGGATTTACCTAAGTTTTTCTGCAAAGAGACAGACAGACAGACAGAGACAGAGAGAGAGCATTACAAATATACACCAAACAGAACGGAAAGTGTTATCCCTGGAAGTGTTATCCCTGGATTCTACAGGAGAATGCTTGATAACATTTGGCAGAATTTTTTTTTTAAAAATGATGCTACTAAGTTGCTGTTATACGGACTCGTACGTAGCAGACACGCTCGTATGGCGACCTAGTAATTAATTCTCATATATATCTAAAACGTCATTCCGGATCCCTATGAAAGAAATCAAGGTTATATATTATTAATTATAATGAATAACAATTTACACCAAAACAGAGCGGAAAGTGCTATCCCTGGATTCTACAGAAGTGTGCTTCATAATATTTGGCAGAATTAATATTGAGTACAATTAATAGTATCATACAGGCTAGATAATTTTGTATTCGTACTAAAATATAAAAATTCGAACCCAGGTGTGCTTAGACATGTTGGAATATGGACTGGTGCGTGCAAGCAAGGCGATGGGTGCCTTTGTGAGGAAATAGTCTGAACTTTTTCATTTTACGGTTGTGATTTTAATTTTCTTGCTGGCTAAAGGGCTACGTAAGATTTATAACAGTTGACTGAAGGCTTTGTGAGACCCCCAGCTGATTGTCGGCTGTGTGTTTATTCAGTAATTAGACGGCTGAGTCGGCTAGTCGTTTCATTGGGATTAAACCCTTTTTGTCGCAAAGAATGGACAGATTTCTGTATTTAAAAATACCTGTTGAAAGGGTTTGTGGCAAGTCGCGAACATCCAACTAGGCGTACAGGCCTATCGGAATTAGAGAAATTTAAAAACCTTCCAGTAGAAGAAGCTAATGTCTCAGACAAACAAGGGGACAATGAAACATCTACCCAGTACCTGGGTGAAATTAGTCTGTGGTTCCTGAACTTTTGAAGGTAGCGGAGGATATAGGAATTATAAAAGATTTGGGGAAAAGACCACTCCGAGCGAACGAGACTCGTAATATAGGGAAAGAGGAATTGGACCGGGAAAGAAATAGGAAGCTTCTACAGGTAGGAAATATCTCAGCTGACTACTTGCCTTGATTTGCATAAATAGTGATTTGTTAGATTGTGTATTATAACGTACAGCTATTTTATTAGGACATGGAGCATAACATATCGTAGAATTATTAGAGAATATTACATCGTAGTGTATAGTTGAATCTATTAGAATTGAATTGGAATGGTATCTGCATTTATCAGTATGCCGAATAAAAAATATATGAAATAGACACTGAATTAGTGTGCATATGTGTTTACGCTTCTTTGTATCATTCTATTATTCGTAGGACACAGGCAATGTGAACGATTACAGTACCAACGAAAGATTGCTGTGTCGAATGTAACATTTAGACAGTGCGTGTGCGTGTGTTACGAAACTTCGTTAAGTAATATTATTCGTATGTAGAGCAAGGTGTGTATGGAATGAGCGACGATACTGAGCGTGTGAAAGGTCTGGTACAGTGTTCGCCATTTGTCTGATGAGAAGTCCATGAGAGAGTGGAAATTACGAGAGGAGTATAGGGAGAATCCGATGTACGTCACTTATGTTTTCCACAAGGAGCTCCCAGGGTGCACGTAGAGACGCTACTATACTCTTAAAGAGGGCAGAATGAAGTCGGAAAATAGAACAAGGAGTAGCGGAGTACAAGGAGCACAGGAAGGGTGCAGCAGAAGGAGAACAGTATCCGGAGAGGCACAAGAACAGACAAAAGGGAAGAAGGGAGTAAAGGAGAACTAATACAGATGAGTACAAGGGACTACTCACTGGAAGGAGACTCTCTCACATGAGGACATTAGCTCTCGTATGATGGAATAAAAAAGGCATTTGTAACAGGCCAAATTAATGTGCTAATTTATGAGTAGAGTTTACTTGTAAGATTTATATACAGAAATTGTTATTTATTTATTTATTTTTAATATTGATTGAATTGTTATATTTATTTTATTTAGTATTTCATGTATTTAGGTAGTCGGCATTGCTGACTGGG
>JAECUM010057393.1:0-28254 GCA_016617855.1 Megalonaias nervosa
GTGTGTGTGTGTGTGTGTGTGTGTGTATGCAAACAGAGACTTAGATATGGAGAGAGAGAGACAGATATGCGCATGGTATTTTGTAAACATTTTGTATATCCAATACTGGAATCAGTTTACCAGTCCAAGAGAATATGTCTAACTTTACAGAAAAGAATTAAATCGAAGTTTCGCTTAAATGCATCTTACATATTTGTGAAAAAGGCTAAAATATGTGGGAGGTTTTCAATTGTATATCTGGAAGTTCTTGATAATCCTCTGGATTATCAGGTGCTTGCTTGTATAGCAAAGTATATTAGGACGCAGGCAGTGTAAAGGTGTATGCCTGGTGAAGTATGAACTCTGCGGCAGAACATGTCATTGCGAGTACTGTAATAATGTACATCGCATTTGCTCGCGTTAGGTGTTTGTCTATGTGCTCGATCATGCTTTAAATGTGATATTATAATCATAAACCGTAAAGACGCTGAGGCTACCAATGATGAAATCGACAAAGGCTTTGAATACTTTCCTGTGAGGTTGGAAAAATACACCAAAACAGGATCGGGATGGACTCTTGACATGTGTCGAAGTTCATCTGCATACTTCCCTAAAAAGACCAGTTCGCGAGTCGAGTTACATACCAACGTCAAAGTATGTTTTGTCGCGGTCGGTAATGAAAAAATGACAATGAACGTTTTAAATGAACGCACGCCATGCCCAAAATGTTTGAAGAACGTAACCCTTGTATTTCTGTTAACGTGTACACATGGGATGATGGTTTTAATGCGCTTGCACATGTACAAAGCAAGCATTCGCATGGGTAGACTCAGATTGGTATGCTAATGCTGAACAATGAATGGTTTAGTGGTGCGGTACGATTGTGTGTGGATAAAATTTTTTAAAAAATCTTTCCAGGCTGTTTAACCGAAATAATAAGTACCATGGTAAAATATCACCAAACAAATGTTGACTGCATTTATTTACCACGCAACAGCTGCTTGAATATCGTGACTTTTACTGCAGTGGAATCAGTGAAAAGGCGCAGTGTACTGTCATGCCAGGGCATGGCAAAAACATTCTAACATTCACCACGGTGCAACGGTAACTGAAGGTTCCGTATATTATTCGAATGTTTGAATATTCATTTCCTGTTACCACCAGTGTCTTTCAGTCGAAGACAACACAAGTTGCTGAGCATGTCCCATGCGGATTTTGTTACATTGCAGTCATAGGCGACGGAGCAACTGAGCAACAAATGTTGTACCGTGGCCAGAACTCTGTTGAAGTGTTTCTGAAATTGCTCGAGGTTACTGCGAAATGGATTCGACAGCAGCTGCTACCGCTCGCAGACATGATTAGGACCATTGATGATATATGCAAGTTTTCGAAGGCAAGACATTGCTGGATCTGTGATGCTCCCTTAGGACGGATACTAAAGTCCATGATCACTGTCACGTCATTGGTGTGCAAAGAGGAGTCACACACAACGCATGCATTTTACGGTTACGAATTTACCCTAACAAACAAAAACTCCTGTTATAAATTCAAAGAGCCGTAGCTGCATGAAATACAACGATTAGTGTTTTCCGTAACACTATGGAGAAATATATGACGTTTAGGCTCCGGCAGCTTAAGTTTATCGATTCATTACAATTCCTTACTTTGAGCCTGGATAAACTCTAAGCAACCATGAAGAGCATGGTAATGATTGGTTTACAATCACTCGTTGATACGGTGGTGCCACTGATGATGGAATGTTTACCTTGCTGACTCGTAAAGACTCTATCCTTACGAGTACATGAATGACTAGGACAGGTTTACTGAAGCCCCGATGCCACCCATTGAAGCATTTCATTCATCGCTGTCTTTTGAAGACATATGCGCCAACGACAACACGGAAACAAACAATGTCTGGTCCGCGTTTAGTTGTTAAAACCTCAATAAATATTGTGGTCTGTATGTATGCACAGATATATATATATATATATATATATATATATATATATATATATATATATATATTAGTCTGACGTTGTTGCATAAAATCTGCATTTGTCATACGTGATCTTTGTATCTGCCTTTCGAACAGTACTGATATTATTATTATATACATAACTCAGTGCCGGATTACCCATGAAGCATACTAAGCACGTGCTTAGGGCACCAGCCAAACAGGTCACCAGAAAAAATTCAAATTAATTGTTGATGATAAAATTGAATTTATTATATATGACCATTTCGATCTGCATGTAGGAGTAGTTTGATTTGGAATGATGACAACACTGGTATTTTCCCCCCTTTTGAGCTTTTAATATTTTTTTCTCGTTTTACATTGTTTTGGGGGGGACACCATAATATTTTCAGTGCATAGCCCTGGAAGGCCTTAATCTGGCACTGATATGCATATACTTATATTAAACTTGTGCAACATATTACGTTCATATTATTATTTGTGTCTCTCAGTAATAATATTATTATATAAAATAATTATATCTGGCTCTGCTACATTTAATCTGCCTTAGACATACACTATGTTATATGTCTGTCATACTCTATCTGCCTTTGTTCTATTAAATATTTGTATTATACTTATACAGTATAATACTGTCATAATATTGTTGTGTATATCTGACCAATATGATTATTTTTAAATAACTAGTTAATGAACGTTTATTAACAATTGTCGGCATATATCGTTGTCCCAACGCGAAATATAGGGAGAAAACTAAGGGTGTATATGTAGCAATTTTACTTTAATACAACACTAAAACACCCTTTTTAAAAAATGGAAACTGAAGTGGCTGTCCACTTAATCAACCACAACTTCTTTTTATAAAATGTGGTTGTTACACCTCTCCGCGACGATGACGCCAACAGCCATGGGAGTGAAATCAAGCTACAAGCATGTGAATAATTTATTATGCATCTACGAACCCTTTTCATATGTATAATATGAATCATATTCCATTCAGTACATAGAATTTTAATATTCTATTTTATAATACAGACACCCATTCCATTCATTTCATAATAACCCCATTTCATTCACTGCCACAATGCATCAGGTTGCACCCCAATCTGCACTGATGGAGGTGGTTCACACCCCACATCAGACTGCATTTTACTCTTCGCTCATTGGGGTGCTTCATATCCCACATCATTAATCGACTTCTAAATAGGTCCAAAACGCCAATTTAATTAATATTTTTCATTTCGTTTTCAACTGCATGCATGTCTTTCACACCCTCCTGCGTGTAAGCAAGTCAGACATGCCATGTCGGTCTTGACGACATACATCGTCGGACCAGAGACCAGTCAAGCACATAAAACACCTTTAAAGTCTGAATAGGTAGACTCATGAATACATGTTCATGCCAATAGGACTTTGCAACAGTTGTGCAGCTTTCCAAAGATTCCCCATTTTAGATGACATTTCGGTATATTATGTTTCCACTGAAGAACATATCCTGAGGCTGGAATTGATATTTTGTCGTTTTCAAGAGCATAATTTACAAATCAAACCAAGCAAATGTCATTTCTTCAGGGCAGAATTCAAGTTTCTTGGATATGTATCTTAAGATATCGTATTGTGTGGAACTGGCTTGCTGACGAGGTCGTTACCGATGTTTAATTTGTCTATATATTTTTTTAAAAATAATCCAGATTGTGTTTCTTCTTTCGCTTTCTCTTCGTTATTGCTGTTAACAGTTTTTCTACTAAAGAGATCTCCCAAAGAAAGTCACTTCAAACCAGACACATAATTTGGAGGGAAACAACTCAGTATGGATGAATCACGACCGTGAAATTGAGCTATGTCCCTTGATCTAAAACCATTTATTCGCAATGTTATAACACGAAGCCCTAAAACTAAAATATTAATACATTTTTACCTAAATTTCATTAGGAGAATTTTCAAAAGAAAGAAATCTTTTAGCTTATAACTATGAACAAATCAGAAAATTGCAGATATACCGTTTGTAAATCAAACAATTGCAATTATGAGGTACAAGTACAGAATGGAAATTTACGTTAATGAAAATCCAGAACATAAACAAACAAACCTAACTAAACAGATTTATACCACATACATTAAAAATAACATGGCATTTAAAGTGTTAGTATAACGCAAATTGATATACCAACACTATTGGTATATCAAATTGTGATCCGCCCATGGCGCAATAATACGAATATATAAACATTCTTTCAACTTCTTTCAACAGCAGCCTATAGATCAATAACGAATTTCGACCGCTCCTGTGGCCTAGTGGTTAGAGCGTCCGCCTCGGATGCGGGAGGTCGCGGGTTCGAACCCTGGCCGAGTCATACCAAAGACTTATAAAAATGGAACTAACAGCTGCCTCGCTTGGCGCTCAGCATTAAGAGGTTTTAGTGTTAGGACTGGTCGGCCTGGTGTCAGGATAATGTGACTGGGTGGGACATGATGCAAGATGTCTGCGACATGATGCCTCAGTGCTAGACATCACTATAAACTGCCACACTGCAGACATCGTAGCGATATGACTGAAAATTGTCAAAGCTACGTTAAAAATCCAAATCACACACACACACACACACACACACACACAATGACGAATTTCCATTCATTAATTATTAATGACGTATAAAAATAACGATAAAAAGTATTAATAGTCCCCGTTCTAAATGAATTTAAAATGGTACACAATTTCATCGCAATCAGGCCCGGCCCTAGGGCAAGGCGAACGAGGCAACCGCCTTGGGCCTCGCGCTTCTCCGCAATGCGATTTTTTTTTTTATTTGGGGCCCAGCGCTCATCGCTTGTTGCCTTGGGCCCCGCGTGCTGCCTTGGGCCCCGCACATCTTAGGGCAGGGCCTGATCGCAATCCTTTCTTTTCTCCGGTTCCCCTCTGTCCTATCATGCATAAGGGGCAACATGCGCAGAAATATGAAGTGAGAGAGAAAAACAATTTGGGTTGGATGAAAACCTTAAAACTGATCTTGCACCAAGTAACCTACAAGAACATGCTTAGTCTTAACGGTATGTTTACAGTTTCAATGGGATCTATCTACCGTGTTTATAATATCAATGATACATAGTAGCAATAGCCGGTCGACTCTATAAGTTAAATTTGTCGGTTACGAGGCACACATACTGTAACGTATATAATGCTTTATTGTTGTTGTAGTTCTTGCTGTTTCTTAAACCTATTAAGATTATTATTAATTAAATATGAAAATATCCAAACGGCGCCGCCCCCCCCCCCCCCCTTCTCTCTTTCTCTCCCTCTGGAACATCGTCGCAAGATATGGGCGAAAATCCTTGAAAATACGAGCGTTGGGGATTTTCCTTTGTGTCATACGACGATGTCCCTGGACTTATGAATGATGGTAAAGTTAAGTAAAACCGTCCAAAGGAAAAGAAGAGAGATTAATTTTATGGTCAGTAGTAATGTTTACTAAAGCAGAATAATAACTTAGGTCAACCATAAATTGTTGGTTCGTCATTTCGCTTAGTTTCTGTTCCACGCTAATTTCCTTACGCTAGTATGTGAAAACCTGAGTGTTCTGTGTGTACAAGAAGCTAACCTGTTCGTAACGCTCTACTTTCTTCATAAAAAACAATCTTTGATGTTTAAATCATAAGTGTGTCTTACATTGATTTAATCAATGTAAATAAAAATAGAAACTTAAAAGAAAACAATCAACTTATCAATTTGCAAATGTGATTGTGAACAACAAGAAAAGGTTTAGAACTATATTTTGTAGCGGACACACTTGCCGGGATGTGAGGAGTTCATTCATTCGGTCAATACACAGTGGCCCGGAGCATATCTTAACTCCGCTCAAAGGGCAAATATGTGTATTCGTATGTGATATAAATAAAATATATGTATAGTATGTACACTGTATCAATGATATACCACTCGTTGTATAAATTGTTCATTAAAATTAAACTCGGCAAGCCTCGTTTCCTTTAAAGGAAAAATGTATGCATCTCGTGGTATATATATATATATATATATATATATATATATATATATATATATATATATATATATATATCCACGTACAAGTCGAATGCAGTCAAATACGATCATCGTAATTAGGAAATCATACAAATAACAGCAATTACGTCAGGATAATGCGAATTCCAAACATTCCCTGGAAACAGCAGTACAATCAATAATGCAAACTCTAGCAGATCATATTGTACTTAACATGGCAATCTTTACACCATAAAAGAGACATTACTCTGTATTTCACTGACATGGCTCTCTTTACCTCGTCAATAATACAATCATTAATCCCCGTTAACTGACATGGTATCTTTACATCATCAAGTCAAGAAGACATTCATCAATGCCTGTTTTAACGACAGTTTGTCTACTTATAACTTGACAAATTAAAAATTAAAAACAATTAGTACATATTTACAAACCAAAGCATGGTAAATAAGTACAGTCATGTGAATGATACAAGTATAGCAACATGAGAACCATATCTTGAATATCACCAAGTACACTTATACCATGATTCAAAGTTATAATCCATAAGTGCCAAAAGTTGACCAATGAATAAACGGAATATTCATAGCATTCCTTGTTAGTGTCGGATATAAACAGTTAACACATATGACTGAAAATAACTAACTCGTTCCAAATATTCAAAGAATAACAATATGCATTAAATGATCTGGCAGTCATATGAAAGTTTAAATATACATGATATAATATGGCTATATTATGGTATGTAATAACACGTAATATCACTTACCATTGTGACATAAATTACCATTACACGTTATTCAATATAATATTATGATATGTAATAATACGTAATATCACTTACCATTGTGCCATAAATTACCATTAGCGTTATTCTGTATAATATTGGAGACGTGTTGATCTTTGTCATTGATGAACAATCTTGGTCAAAGTTACATAAAAAATCTAGACAAAGTTACATCATTATCATAGTGAAAATATCATTGAATAAAATGTTAAACTGCAAGAAACTGTCTTAATGCAATCATGCCTGTTTACAACATGCTGGCGAGCAGACATCTCACGGTTGGATGATTGCAATCAAATATATCAAGACATTTGAAAACATTATTGCATTATGTATCATTATGAATGACAAAGCCAAGTATGTATAGATAAACATATAGCTAGCGTTCTGATCGAAAGAGTGCAACAGGAATAAATCTATTTCAATTTAATGCAAAATGCAAAATTTGAACTTGTGGGAGATTCTGACAGTGATCAATGAAGACCAAAAAATGTATAAATCGGAGTAATACAATCCAAAGAAAATCTTGAATTTAAAGTCCATGAATAATCATCTCCCTCCCTATTTAAGGGTGGCATTTCACCCTCGGGACTCGTGGAATCAGTAGCAGGTGATTATAGCCTTGATCTTTGTGGTGTGAGATCTTCCCCACTCCTTAATGTGTTTGGTTATCGTTGTCTAGCTAGGAGATGATCGACCACGGTGTTATTGCCCGGATCGAGAAATTAATCACATAAAATATGAAATTAAGGGATGGAATAACAGAGAACTGAGCAGAGATATAGAATAGAATAACACGAGCCCCCGTATGTAAAATACAAGAATTTAATCACTTACGTAAACAAAAATGACCTGCGAATTATTCGTTTTCTCTCAGAAATAGAGTTTTAAAAAAATATGCGAATTTCATTTAGCCGTTCTGTTACTAATAGAACAAATTTCATCATATGATTGTGTGACAGATCGAACTCAGATTGCCTAGCACAACATCATCACCTTGTGCTTCTGGTCCTTCCCCAAATCACTGCTGGTGATCGGTCAGAGTTTCCGTATATTTCCTTCTCCTCTCTTCTACTACTAGCCTCTCCGGATCATCGACCTCTTAGATGCGGACTGCGCCCTCTTTCTCACTGTGCAGTCATCTGTGGAACTATTTGTTTTTTGTTTTTTTTAACCTTAAAATAAAAATATTTTATATAAACTAAATATATGTTAGGATTTACTTCTCATGGGATCAACAAATATTCCCACTCTCCCTTTGCGTCAGATATCGTCTATCAAAAATCAACAGAACTAGCTGTGGTTATTTCCCAACCCCCAATACATACACTCATTCTCCTATTATCATTGATCAATGTCTTGTTAGCTGTTCTCGCATCCCTGCTGAGACCATGACTTAATTGGACCTCTTTAGATAAACCATCACACCCCGCTATGGCTATAAATTACCAGATGAACTGCCAGTCAGCACACATGACTCGATTCAACCATCGATTCTCCGGTGAAAAGAATTCACAACTTAATTACACAAATGAATTAGCGGACTTCACTCCTTGCCGTAACTACTTTACTTTGCTGATTAGCGATTAAATGACATACGATTCCAGACACAGGAAAATCAATCCTCAGCATAAATGATACAAATCATTTAAGACAGTTAATTTATGTATCACAGTTTGCGTCAGAATAAATGCATGAAATCTATTACATGATTTATTTTACATACAAACAACTAAATACTAAATCCGAACTCATTCACATAACGAACATGAATCATAAAACATGCACTTATTATTTCTGAATACAAGTAAAACTGAAATATGAATTTAAAATGAATAAATTCAACAATAATTACAACCTTACATCAGTGAATTTGCATTGCGTGCAATTGAGACTAACCGCCTTTATAACAGCCTGAGCACGCTTAACATCCAAGAATTCCCTCCACCTTTTCTGTATACGGGTCTCACAATATTCCAGACCCCCTTGCCCCGTGGACTTTTTATAACGGGGAGAACACTTTCTGCTCCCCGGGGTCAAGACTTATCCTTAGGCAGAAAAACTTGGACTGATTAATTCTACGAAGGAAAGTATTCTAAAACCTCCGAATTCCGTCTGGAAAAACACCCCCTCGTTTAGCTTGCTTATCAGGATTACTACTTTACCCACCAGAATTCTTCTAAGTCCCACAGAAGTCAGAAAATTCTTCCCAGTACGCCTTTATTAATAACTATTCTGGAAAATATAATTTTATGACACCTGTTTCAAATGGATCACAACTTCCTAAAATATTCTCTCCTGGTGACTGTCACTTTGGACACTTGACCGCTATGACCTCACATTAACATTGCGCTCTATCTGTCTGACTGTCTTTGCCAGCGGCCCCTAATTTAAACTTAGTTCATGCCCCAAACAGAACAGATTAATTATTACCTGTTGCCAAGCTATAGCGATCATCGCCAATACATCAAACTTAATGTTTATGTGTCACACTGACCACGAAAGTAAGCACTTTGACACTATACTACAGGCAGATTATTCTACAAACTTCTACACCATTACAACTTTTGCCATGGTGATCAAGACCTTGACCTATTACTAGGCTTGGCTGAGCTTTTATCATAAGGTGACCTTGAACCACTCCTCTTGCCATCTAGAAAGCTAGAACCCAGATGTTGTCAAAAACAACTTCATCAGCTATTAAATTTGTCTTTCCGTTCCGTATTCTTCACAACCAAGCGTCAGACAGTAGTCCATAACAGTTTGGATGTAGCAGGCAGGGAGTATAACCATGCAAGGGCTGACCCTTTTAGGTTCAGGTGAAAAGCAACAGCCTCTTTGAACTCGGACTCGATGTTTGCGAGTAGGAGATACGACTCAAATTCAAATTTGCAGCATTTTCATGCGTATAACCTGAAAATGACTCAACGGTTCTTTCTAGAACTGCTGATTGATGAATATAATATAATATAATATAATATAATATAATATAACATAACATAAAGATACGAGCGGTTTCAATTGTGTTTCTTTTTATATATTTTTTCTACATACGTGTTCTCGTAATATTTCCTGCTAAAGAGTTCTCCGAAGAGAGGTCACTCCAAACCAGACACATGGTTAAGAAGGGAAAACACTCAATAGAGCTGAATAACAACCATGCAATTGAATTACCTCCCTTCACCTTTAAGCCGTGTCCTAACTCCCTTTACCTTTAACACTCATAGACACACGAACTCAGTGTTATAATAGATGCGGCAGATGTAGACAAATTTAAGCAGTAAGAAACATTGGTAACAGCCACGAATGGAGATGGAACTGAGATAATACTGTTAGGTTTTAAAAGAAGATATTTCAGCATATTTGCCCACATTGTTTCTTCTTTGCGCATTACTGGCTAAACAGGGGAACAAAGTGGATGCCAAGTTATTAGGGACCGCCCGGATTTTTCTTTCACGTAAAGATAATTTATTTCAATTAATATAATGAGATAATAGTAACTTTGATTTTTAGTTTCTATTTGTTTTGTTTCTTTAAATTTTGTTTTCTACAAATCAGATCAATAGTAAATTTTCAAGCTATTGAGAACTGGATTTTTCTTCTAAAACGCTATTGAACCCTCTGCCCCCCACCCCCTCCAATCAACCACTCGAAAATTAAATGGTCCATCCCATAGGAGAGAGGACAGACTTTCATTGAAAAAACGTCGACTCTGCTGTGCCAAATTTCTTTTGAGAATTTGAAGGATTGTTTAATTAGCACAGTGATACTAGGATATCCTGACTTCTCACCACCATGTATTATGGAGACGTATGTAACCTTTTTAGGACTTGAGTCACAAGATGAAACCAATGGTTGTGTCACGTACGCATCCAGGGCACTTACACTTACGGAAAAGAACATGAAAACTAAAGTTCCATGTAATTGGAGTTGTCAGCTTTAAAGTGGGTAGTCACCGAAAAGTTTCGTGATGATCTCCTGTTAAGATAATTCACAGTTTATACTGACAATAATCCCCTGTGTTACCTGAAAACGTCCAAACTGGAAGACACTGAAATGCAAGTGATCTCGCAACTGGCCCAATTTGATTTTGATATCAAATATGTCTGTAGATATTCAAGCAAAACTGCCGATGCATTGAGCCGACATTATACACCAATTTCAGACGAACAGCAAGAACTCATTAATTAGCTTATAGCTTCAACGTCTCTGAAAAGTTTAAAGGGAAGCATGAAAAATGGAAACATAAGTTTATGTGCAATTAATAATCAAACATCTAAGGAACTGTTAGATCAATGTTTCTGGAGTACTGTTTCTGGAGCTCAGATGATAGCAGCTACAAAATCTAAATCAGTCTAGAGTCTTGGACGGTTGGAAACTTGGTCCTAAGCGCTCTTTGAGATGAATAAAATAGACGACAAAGCCAGTGAATAATAATATACCTAAACGCCACAATTTACGTGAAGAACAGTCTGCAAGATACGGAGTAGGGGAAGCATGCACTGTTTCTTACATCAGATTCCATGAAATCCTTGCATAACTCACCTGGTCATCAAGGAAAGAAGAGTAATTTGGCTCTGACCAAAAACAAACGTTACTTGCCTAGCATAGAGCAAGATGTTGAGAAGTGACGAGAGTAGTGTGAAAGATACATGTTAGCATTCATCCCTACACCATGAATTAAT
This sequence comes from Megalonaias nervosa, assembly GCA_016617855.1. NCBI lineage: Eukaryota > Metazoa > Mollusca > Bivalvia > Unionida > Unionidae > Megalonaias > Megalonaias nervosa. Next base: position 11,442 of record JAECUM010057393.1, read on the forward strand.
TAATTCTTTTGGAAAAGGATTCAAATGGAAGAGATTATATGGCTTTGACGGATCTAATCGTCAAACTTATTGTTGCAGTGTCTACAAAAAGACTAGAAAGCATCAACAGTTGCAAAGATATTGGTCAAGGAATGGTTTAAGAAATACTCTATCCGCAGTCGTTTTCACAATCATCATGGACGAAACTTTGGGAGTGATTTTGTCTGTCGGCTTTATGGAATCTAGAAGCCAAGAACGATCAGAGTTACCATACGATTGGGACTAGCCAATGCAAATGTTTTAACAGAACACTTCATGATTTTTAAAGACTCTGCCATCAGAAAAAGAAAATGGCATGAATATTTATCTGAACTGATGTACTTGTACAACTGCACACCTCATTCATCTACAGCAGCTTCGGAACGGAGTCACGCCTCCTAATCAACCACATACTGGGGAAAGCAAACCAAACTCTTCACACTCCAGATGAACGGATTCTTGAGCAACAACGGCGTCATCCTAGTTCAGCAGAACTTGTACGTCAAAAAAGATAAAGAAAACATAGAACCTTAGAGAACTACATAATATAAATATTTGGGATAAAGTTATCCCTACCGTAGATCAGGTTCTGCTTCGAAATCACCAAAGTGGGACGGAGCAAGATTCAGGATGCTTGAAATCTTAGCCCGTATTAAGTCATACATAAACTTCAAGATAACATATATGCCACTCAGCCTGCAGATGGCATTGGACAGACTGAAACGGTAATCCTGACCGAAACATGGGATATAATATTTTATATGGGTATAGCGCGGAAAATGACGCACGTGCGGGCAACTTTTCAACTGTGGAGGACAATCCAGGCGGACTAGGTGACAGCTCACAAACAAGAGTTTCTTATTGGATAATTAACATTAAAAAACTACTCTTACGAAAATGGAGGGATGATTTGTTCTTGAAAGGTAAGAGCAGCAAATCCTTGGGTAAATACTCGTGAGCCTGGAAGTGAATCACTGCGGGTCATAATGTAACAGCAGTTTTAGACTTGGAAGGAGATGGTGCAACACGGTCTCTTGAGGAACCCAAATCTGAATGTAAGGCACCCTTGAGATAAGTCTACAGAAAAGCTGTAGGAAAACATTTAAATCTGCATCATTTTCTTAATCAAAGCTATTCCGAATTTTTTCTGATCTTTCCCATCCCATTTTAGATTTTTATAGATTTATGTTTAGGTGACAAATGTTACATTTTTGCCAACCTAGATTTATGACACGGAGAAACTATTGCAATCCTTAATGTGTCCATCGTTTGTGTTGTAGACAAAGCAAACAATAACACATTTAAACAAGTCACGGAGTGTACCTTATTTTCTCTACAATGTTTATTAACTGTCCATAAAAATGTAGTGACCTTATTCTGGTTTGGAAATGGCCAGTCAAAACATTTGTATAGAATTTTGTGCCAAACATATACATTGATACACAGAGAGAGAGAAAGAGAGAGAGAGAGAGAGAGAGAGAGAGAGAGAGAGAGATTTCGCTGAGTAGATATCTTTACCATAAAGTAACTTCCCGTTAAAGGCTGTGTTAAGTTCAAGAGAGTGAGTATATTTGATCAGTCTTGGAATGAATGGTGTAATCAATTATTGTAAACTTATTCTAATTTTATAGTTGCTAAGAGCATCAATTGGAAGCAGGCAAGAATGATAATGATCGTTCATATCAGACACCGTTTTCCTCAATGAAGACTATCACAAGTTTTATTAAATTGTTTTTGCATTTATTGTCGCTGTTGATATGTGTATTTACCGCAGTGGTTTTTTATATACTCACAAAGGTCCGCCAATCGGAAAGCCATCTGCTATTTCTACGAGACGAAATATGGCTCAAATATATGTCAGCTCATTGCTTTAGAGAAAAAAGAATCACATTTTATTCGCCGGAAATATCTCCGCAAAAAAGAAGCGCAGTTTATTCTGGCTAACTCTGATATTACTACGATTGGATTAATAGCAAGATCGACAGAGAAATTTTGAATAAAAATAAGTTTCATGCATTCATAATTTCTGGGTCCATTGGAAACAGGTCAGAATTATTTTTACTATATATTATCTACATTTGTTTCTCAGTCCTGAACTTTCCATCGTGTCCAAATGATAATAAATCATATCTTATTCTAAAGTACCTTCAAAGTTGAACTCATGGTGAAATTCTCGTCATAGATTATCCGGCATTTTTTGAGAAGCTGGACTATAAGCAAAACACCGTGTATTGCGTCACAGATTTCATTACCGGATTGTTTTCAATGCCTCATTACTCATTGAGCACTGTCGCCAAAATGCACACAGACAACAAACCATAATGCTCAAATTCTAAAGAATAAACCATTACCTTTAAATCAATACCAAACATACCTAAATCTAACTCTTGTATCACCACCAAAAGGAGAGGGGAATATGCTCTAAAAATAGATTGGGACTACATTTGTGAGTACTGAACCGGAAGTGATAATTGTGACCTGATTCCAATTATTGTTTCTTGAATTGCCTAAGTGGTCCAAATGCAGCTGTCGGCATACATTCGAGGTCAATGAGATCAAAATCATATCTCCACTGTCCTATGTGAAGACCTTACAGCGACCGCTTAGCTGTCATGTTCTGATGATCTATGTTACTACCATAATCGCTAATTTTATCAGCCAATCAGATTAAGTCTTATACTTTCGAGTTTGGGAGACTGAGCAGTATCGCCAAAGAGCATGAATATGTACCGAATGATTTTATTCACTTTCAGATGTCTGAAAGCTGCATTTCCACTGGCTAATTCAAAGGTCAACAGAACGGTCGCTGTCAGATTTCAAATGCAAGACAGTGGAGACCTGACTTTAATCAGACTGCATTCGAGGTATAATCCATAGGATTTACCTCAGAGTTGTGAATGTTGGATGTGAATGTGGATAATTTTCTCAGTTTTTTTTATATGGTTTTTCGATTTTATTGTATCTTGCATAGTAATTTGTAGATGGATTGCATAACTGAAATTTAAAATCGTATAAATATTACTCGTGTTATCAATGATTTTCTAAACTGACCAATCAAAAAACTGGCTACCCTCTTCCTCTTAGCACCATAGAGTTTGTTATTCCATGCTCGGAATATATATATATATATATATATATATATATATAGAGAGAGAGAGAGAGAGAGAGAGAGAGAGAGAGAGAGAGAGAGAGAGAGAGAGAGAGAGAGAGAGAGAGAGACAGACAGAGACAGAGACAGAGAGATGCTAATGTCGCATTCGAAACTGCTTGGATCATGCTGCAAGCAGTTGGAACATTATCGGTCTTCTTCCGTCAAGAAGAGAAATTACCATGATATTTTCGGAACTACTTTTGTTCACTGAGTTCAATATGCCAGCGGAAGGAGACATGTAAAAGCCGAGAGGATTCGAATGAAAAAAAGACGTCTGTACTGCAAATAAAATATACATTATGTAAACCAGTCTACCAGTCTCACTCATGCGGAAATTGTCAAAAGTTTCCGAAGAGAAGTTCCCGTCCATTTTGCATTTAAGTTGAGTTTTTACTTGTATCTTCCAGTTTCCACCTCTGACCGTGAATAAAATGGCTTCCTGTTTAGCGGTCACAGCAATCATATGTGGTTTGATCACAGCAGTTGCCACTATCGTGGCGTTTTCCACGCCAAACTGGATTAAGATGATGGCAGGTGATCCGCTTTGTACTTGCCAGAATTGTGATTGCGGCCTCTGGTTGTATTGTTCAACAGGGTCTCTTATCAACAACGGGGATCTGGGCAACTGTGAATGGTTCTTCGCTAAAGATTATTTTATCGAAAGAAATCTTCCAGGTTTGTAATGGAAATATTGAGATTCAGCTGAATATATATGTATTTTTCTAGTTTATGTGCTCTGTTATATAGTATATGTCATGTAGGTACATTTACACATATTAAATTAAGTATTAATTGTTGTTATAAAATTTAATTTTAATATAGTATAACCAAAGTCTATACGATCTTGATTATTGAATGTTTATCAAGAAACGTTGACACGAAAATATTTGATCGCTCTGGACTTCTACAGCGGTGGCCAGATATTAGTCCCACAGGGGTTTGTTACAAATAAAATTAGGAGCCTAACCTGTAATAATATATGTTATATTATTACAGGTTAGACTCCTAATTTTATTTGTAACAAACCCCTGTGATTAGTCCTATATTGTAAGACGCCTCCCCCGATATTTGTGCATTTTAGGTCGCGGACTTACTGCCTAAGTAACGGCGTTGTGTAGTATGTTCCAAGGTCGACTAACATCAGAATGAGAAGCCAAATTTTCAGGAGTATCTCACATCCATATTGATGCTTTTCTGCAAACTAAAGTCATATAGCTTTAGTCAGACTTTACATACCCTGATGTCATTCTTCTAATAAATTCAAATTCAACAGAACCACAAAAAAAACGTGTTTTCAAGTTAAGTTGATCTTCATTTCAGTTGGCTGGAATGCGATGGAATACAGGAATGCCGAAATCGGATTAAGTTGAAGTAGACCCCTTTAACGAAAGGAATAAAAATATACTAATATTTAATCAGTTGTTTAGGTACATTCATTTCATTCAGTATACTTATCCATTTAACCAAATTTGGCATTTCCAACTTCCACCAAATTCCAGCCAACTGTCTAATTGGGACTGGAAATGTTTTACCAGTGCAGTGGTTATGGTTCATACCAGAATTCAGTTTATGAAGGCTTGCATGTTAAGGTTCTCCAGGATTTTGAAAGTTGCAGTCCAGAACTGCTTCCTTGAAAAAGCTGCAGTCTCCATAATGATACTATTTTCCCCTTACAATAAGTTAGAATAAGTTATATGCATTGTTGTGTCACCAGTATGCTATCAGACTGCCAATGCTCTTTTATTGTCAAATATTTAGTATTATTATAATAAGTGAATGAAAAATTAAGGCAGTTGTCAACCATGATTACTGTTGATTCTTTGTGATATTGCAACTTTAACAATTCTCAGTGCCTTTACCTTGGCTGTCTGTAATTTTGTGTTGCAGCTAGAAAGAACCAAGAATGAGACTACCATATTGATTTATTTAATTAGCTTAATTCCATTTCAAATCAGTAAATTTTCCAAGACACTGGAAGAAGAAACAAAACGCCATATTGGAGTCACTTGTTTTTGATCTCTAATAACACATCACACTTTCGTTCAAGTTTTTCGTTTGCAGACTTTAACAATTTCTCCCCAGCAGATTTAAGAGTACAGTCTTCACCTTCCTCCATAATCCTCATCAATTTCATTAGATTCTTGTTTTACATGTCCACAGCCCTTTGTCTGGATGCAGTTATGTTGAACTTTGTATGATCAGTGTTCTTGGTTTCCCATTGCATTATTTCTTCCAAACTTCTGACACAATGACATAAAGGTAATATTGTTCCATTGTTTTGTTTTTATTCACAGCTTGGGAATGTCCCATGCCATGATTCATTCCTTGAATCTCTGTCTCTTTGGCATTGTTTTCTTCATCAAAAATGGATGCATCTGCTAATTTAATTTGGTTGGTCAAGCAGAATAGTATTCATCTACAACTGTCCCCTTGGCACCAAAGAAGTTGTGATATCGCCATCAGAGTAGCACACATATGATAATCAGTTGAAAAGGAAGGGTGTATATATATATATATATATATATATATATATATATATATATATATATATATATATATATATATATATACATGATGCCGAGGAACAGCTGATTTTGGACATTTAAAACTAGATTTCATATTCCTACTTCGTACAAAATAAATCACAATATTTTGGCACTATTTTAATAAATACAGTATACGATAAATTGCAGGTGTTCCAAACATTAAGGATATTTAATATGATGGATTAAAACTGTGCTGAAGGACTCTTATCAAAGGTATATGCTTGCAGTTATGTTCTGATCAAAATGACCATTAAGCACAGACAGTTCATTAAAGGGTGTCTTAATCTCCTTGTTTGCCAAGATAAACTATCTGGCTTACCTAATCCTAGTAAAATCACTTGAATGTTTTTTTTGTAATAGCTTGCATACTTGATTGATAGTGACTTGGTAGAAATAGATTAAATAAAAGAGAATTTTGCCAAACAAAAGAAAACTTGCATACTATGGTCCCAGCTATTGGAATTTTCATACATCCAAAAATGAACAGTGTGCAAGCTTTTATGCCTATTCTGCATTCCAGAAAACCCTGATGTGTGTACACAACAAGTTGTAAATTGATTATCTTACTGTTATAATCTGGAGAATTTATGGCTAGATGTGGGATATTTTATGAGGTGGTTATAAGTAATAAAGGGGTCAGAGGTGGTCATGGGCTCTCAAGTCATTTAATAAACATTGGCTGGCCTTTAGCGAAGGGAGATGAAAAGGAATGACCAACTGAAAGAAAAGATTTCAGCAGAAACACTTGAGTAGGGACTTTGATTTATTGTATTTCTTAATTATTACTGAGTTGTTCAAGATGTTTATTAGAGGAATATTTCAGGGAAGTTGATGCACAGTTCACTTTGTGTCAAAATGTTGAAACATAAGCTTTCTCCCAGTGCTAACAAAGCACTGATTAATAATTATGAAACTTGGAATTACATCTTATGTCCAACTCAGAAACTTTACCCTCAGGATGAATTTAGTTTGGAGGAGTATTCAAAAGTAGACAGCAACCTTAACAACCCAGAAAACAGCAGAACAAAAGTTGTTATTTTGTCATTGTCACATTGTAATACTGATATGGAGAAGACATTCTCAATTCTTCTCAAAATAAAGTGATTAAGGGGTAGTTCTGGACCAGAAAACTATTGAGAGAGCATGTTAAATGTGAAACTTAATAATTAAAATTAATGTAATCAGTGGTCACTTTCAGTGATTATGTGAATGAAACTAAATTGCATATGGATTTTATACAAAGAAACAATCTTTGCACAAGACACACAACTTCCGTTTTCATTGAATTGTCATAAACTGACTTGCATTGATTAATCAGAAAGGGTCAAAAAAGTATATTTTCTTTTCGATCTTAGTCTCAGAAAGACCTGCCAGTGTTGATAATTCTGACCTCCAGACTCCAACAGAAAGTAACAATTCTGATGAGTAGGAAACTATATTTCCTAAAGTTGTAAGAAATCATAAGCATCAGTTCTTTCCACAAATTAGTGCCAGCTATGAGTTCTTGATTCAAAATCAAATGAATCCTGAGAGTTCAGTTTTGACTCTTAAGATTTTCATTATGAAAAAACTCTTTTAAGTTTTGAAATCTGTTGAGAACTCTGTATGCAATTTATGATACATGTATAAAGATTGGAACATTATGACATGTGTGCAGGACTTATTGGCCTTGAGCCAGGTAATTTACCTGGCAGCTTTTACTTTACACCTGGCTAGTTTAAAAAAAAAAAACACCTGTATCCCTGATAGATAAGGTCACCCAACGTTAAATCTAATGGAAGGCCCTGTGCAAGTCTTAATTGTTTCCAGAGTTTATTCTACAAAAATAATGTCGCATTGTATATTAAAATTTTAAAAAAATACATACACCTATGCTTAATGTACAAAATGGTTCTTCTGTAGTTTTACCTTTAAACTTTGAAAACAAAATTGTTTATGAGAGAGTATGAAAATTTTTTAAATGAACGCAATAGCATGCACTGAATTGACTGTTACATTTATCAAGTGTTAGCCTATCATGCGCTGAAAAGTGGCATTAAACCCCCAAAAACCGCAAACAAGGTTCCTGTCTATATTTTTAGCAGGTATGGTGTAGACAGCAACGTAATTTTTAGTATTTATGAACCTCACATTAGCACCAAATTTGACTACTGAAAATAAGATCTTTTGACTTGCTATCTAGCATCTTTGAAAGGAAAATTGACACAAAAGCCAACAGTTTACTTTAAGGTAATGTATTGTATTCAGACAAAATTGGATGGGGATAATGCCATGAAATCAATGCAAGGCAAAGTGAACTTCTCATTTTAGAATTGTTTTGATGAAATGACAGACTCTGATGTGACTGTTTTGCTAGAATCTTACCCACCCACTCACCCCACCCAAGCACTGATCCTGCAAGTTTTGAGTGTCTCATACGTACATACATACATGCCTTATTGGGCCCCAGATGGCTGATCAGGCTAAAGTGCTCGCCTTTACTGATCACTGCCATTTCACCTCTGTCCGCATGGGTTCAAGTCTCAGGTTCAGCCAATGCAAGTATGTCAGAAAGCTAGCCAGTGGCTTCCTGTTGGTCAGTGGTTCTTAACTCAATTTTCTCAGGTTCTCCCTCCACCAGCTTTACAGACTGCTATCTATAACTTGTAATGTGCTGAAAAAACTACTTGCATTGATGAAAACCTGACAAGAGGGCAGACAGCTCCCCCATTTTCATAAGGACATTTACTCCTTCCATAGTTTGAAATCTTTTCTTGACATGCTGTTTTGATAGTTGACAGAACATATTGCTACTGGTTGATACATACTTTGTATTTTATTAATTTGTGTCTCCTTGGTAAATATGCTGCAAAGTTTCCTAACATTTAAATAGGGAACTTCAGTTGAATGGGAAGCTAACTTAATGGTGCCATACAATCTCTAGCCACACACACACAGACACACCACCTAAGGACTAATATCATGAAAATATACATCCAACACTGAAACACTGAGAGATAATACTGAATTCTGGGCGAAGAGACTTGAACGGGGACCGACTTGTGTGTGAAACAATATTCATTACCGGCGAGGTGTAAAAGGCATTGAGAACGGTTTTCATCAGTCATAACTTAAGCATTAGTTTATTTTTGAAAAAAACCCACAAGTAACTCTGCAAAGCAGAAATCATAAGTAATTAATTTAAACATTAAGAAGCTTCCTTCTTATGATTCAATTACAGTGTATTTTACATGCAGGCTACAGTTAGCGTATTGACAATTCTGATATTATATACATGTCTGGTATAATAGTTTATGTACTGTACTGGTCAGTACTCAAAGAAATTTTTTTTTTTTTAGGCACAGGCCCTGGGCTGGTGACTTAAATAAACTCACAAGCCCTGACTGAAATTCCACAAGCCCAGACAGTTCATACCTGTCAACTCTCAAGCCGGGAGAAAAACCTCATGATTTTTGGGGTATTTCCACACCTACCTCCCGAACTCATAATATCTCCTGATTTTTCGCAGAGATTGTTACATTATATCGGTCAATTATTTTATCACTTGTGAATATTGTAGTGACAAAATCAGTGCCGGATTGAGGCATAAGCTAAACAAGCTGCAGCTTCGGGCCTCACAGTCTGAAAGGGCCTCTCAAATTTATTTTATACCAAATAGGGCTCCCACAGCTTCCCATAGCTTGGGGCCTCACTATGTCTAAATCCGGCACTGGCCGAAATAATTAATATCATAACGACAGTTTTTTTCTTCAGTAAATAGAATTTTAAGATTAAACATTACTCACATAAATTTAAGATATTTTTAAACCACTACAACGGTACTGTAGTAAAAAAAAATTTAAAAAATAAAGTTGTCACCATTTAGCTTAAACCCCATAAATGATCACTGTGAATGCTGTGTAATTTTCTCTACAAACAAAATCGTATCTCCATTTCCGCCAAAGATACTCAACCAGTTAACACCTGACATTCTTCTACCGTATATGTAAAGTTCAGTTACCATGATTAAATTAAAAGAAGGAATAAAACAAAATATACCATGCAGTATATGTGCCCCCAAAGAACTAATTCAGAATAAATATTTTTTTCAGTAAACAGTGTTACATGCCTTAAGACTTAAACCTAAAGAAATATTGCCACATGTATGGTAACTTGTGACTGTAGATTTGAACTGTTAAAATGAAGTCCTAGGCATTGTAAGTTACAACAAAATAGGGCATCGTTTATTTGCCAGTCAATTGCTGGTGCTTACATACACACACTGTCGAACATGGTTTCTTTGAAGGATGTCCGAAGGGCAGTCCTTTTCACGAGATAAATGCAAGGATAAGGATTAATTGTTAATTAGTCACACTGGCTTTATTGCTTGTGTACTTAAGTCAAAACTGCAGCTATTTTGCAGTTTAGCCAGAGCTGACCAGAATATGAATAAAGGGGCTTGTCCTGGGGGATAATAAGGCATATCACAGGGAGAAATGGTGCATCCCATGGGTGCTCACACATTGGGGCAAGGGGATGGGGTCATTAGTCGCCTCCCCCCAATTTCTATTGTCAGCCAGTTATTGTGAAACTTTGATTTTATACCTGACCTCTTTTCATTTAATTGCTGCTATTTAAACTGCCCAAGGGATAGTTTTATATCAGTTCCGATCATTACAGATTACCGTTTATACATGCTACATGTAACAGGCGTAGACTGAAATTTTTTTTTTTTTTTTAATTTCTAAGATTACTGAAAATTGTGTTTTCTCAAAACACAACCGTGTCAGGGGTTTACAATCTTATTTTTAGCAAAGCTTCCATTTGATTAAAATCAGATCACAATTTCAACTATGACAGTGGTGATTTGAATTAGATTGTGCCGTGTTAAGGCATGTATATCAACATCTTGAAACTATATTTACTTATTTCATCAGCGCGATAAAAGTTTCCTCAGGCAAACAATTTTCTTGACAAGCTCGACAGGCACCTCACTTTGAAGCTATCGGATTTTTTTAGTACTGCTGGTGTAGATAAAAGATCTGTGAATTGATTGTTGCATTTGTGGTCACTTACTCTGCCTTCTGCCTATTTTCGTAACTCACATATTTAACACTTTTCCCAGGATTTAAAATATCCAACGGTATGTCTGGAACAGCGCCAGCTTTTAGTCTAGGCCTAGCATTTGTGTATCCTGGGGCTGCCATTTTTTTTAGGATCCCTCTCATAACATTCCTTTGAGAAATGTAATGAGCACAGAGTGCTATTTGGTGTTGCTTTGAAATCAGCTCGCTTGCAATAATGTATCCATACTTTCTTTATGTCTTTATCTTTCTTAATGTGCTATTACACCCATAAGCAACGCAAAATGGCATTGTCTTTTACCCTGGCAACTGCCAGTCGGGATGCTGGAGTAGCTATTATGACGTCACATCATGAAAGTAACCGAATGGGCACGGAAATTTTGCATATGAGGTCACAGAAATTCAGCGCCATGAAGATATGCCAATATTTAAATATTGGCATTACGGTCGCAGATGATCCTTCAGTATAAGGTTTTATTCTATAGTGCATTTATTATTATTCTATATTTCCATTGATTTCTGGTCTCCTTTAAGCTGTAATGATTGTACATACTGTTAGCAACAACACATCATTACAAAGCTGTATACAGTACATCTCATGCGAATGCACATTTTTCCATGCTTTATGGTGTATGGGTGTAGAAGATTAAAAATCCACTCCACCATTTATCTCCCCACATGTCCTTACAGAATTGCCATGGCTGCTTATGGTGAATAGCTCTGCACACCAGTCTTATCCTTATCTATTGAATTTGTTCCCTTTTTTCTGTCATTTCATACTGTGGTCTTTTTTTTTTGTTTGTTTGTTTCTTCCAATCATGTTTAATTTAAAATAATGAACATTTCTCATCTAGCTGTAACTTTATTGTCCTGAAGCACAGATTTCAGCAACAGTTAACAAGTTATCCCTAACCATCTCTCTCTCTCTCTCTCTCTCAGATACAATTTATAGTTATTGCCAGGGCACAGTTAATTGCACAGTCATCAGACTTCTGTCATTCTGCATTCAGCTCTTTCTTTTGACTGGAAAGCTAGGATTCTACCAGTTTTGAATAGCATTCCAAACTTAAGTAACCGCACATCATGCCCTACGTGCATTTAATTAGTGAGAAGATCATTTATCTTTTCAGACATAATAATTAAAACATTTTTAAGAGCTGGACTTTTATAAAATTGGGTGCCTGCCTAAACCCTGCACTTGATGGAGTACAGTGAGTGCCAGCAGTGGCTTTGTTACTTTAACAGTCAGCAAAGAAGGGTGCTAATTGTCAAAATAGCCACCATGCATGCAGAACTAACCTTGTATACCAAAACACTAGGCACTAATTTCAAAACTGAATTACAGTATCAGGCTGGTGCCAATACTCGGCCAGTTGAACAAGTATTGTGTTGGCCAACTCAACCGATGATGCAGAATTATACCAAATGGCTAATTTTATTTTAAGATTATTCCTGATCAGAATCATTCACTGCAGTTAGATATAAAACCCAGAATGATTATTACTAGTGTTGCACATGGCACTGAGACATTATAAATTAGATGATGACAAGAAAGAGCAATATTCTAAGTATTATGTGGGAAAGTAACAGAAATCCTGGGAAAAGCAGAATACATATGACTGAAATATGACCCAGAAAAGGATGTGTTGTCCTTCTTCTCTTCTGATTGGACCAGTAGAATTGAGCCACTCAGCCAGTATCTGTAAAAAGAATTGTAGTATGGCTTTATATAAAGGTTTTGTGTGGTCTGTCTAAGATGGCATTGATGTTTGCCAAACATGGTTTCCATCCTTTGTTCTCAGCAATGAAGTAGGTCCAAGCAGTCTGGTTCTCTGTGGGATGAACATGTAATTACATACATAATCCCATCATTAATTATTGTTAGGGTTTTAACATTTTCTAATCTGACAGCAACACGTGGATCTGAATGTTCTTTACTCATTTTAAGACTTTTCAAATCTTTCTCCTTTTTCTCTGTTGTTTAACACATATTTATGGATTCCTCCTGTCTTTCTAACATGTAGTAGTCATGGTTTTCTCTCGCCTTTTGTGTTTAGCAATTGTTTTGTTGATGTTTTTTTTCCCCATGATGCTTGCTTGCTTAGCTCAAAACATTTGGGAACTATTTTGTCACTGCACCACTACAAATATTTATATACAATAATGAAAACTGCATGAATGTACATATTACACTATTTCATATATTGCATAAGCCATGACATTATGTGAATGTACGTGTTGGAACAGGTATTTTCTCTTCAACAAGTGGAGTTTTGTGTCAGATGTTTACCTAAGGGCAAGTGAACATTGGAGCTTAATCACACAATCCTTAATGGTAAAACAAAGTCACACTTGGCACACAATGCAATATATACTAACTCAAAAGTTCAATATTAACTATGTACTTTATTATTAAGGTAAATTTTGAACCTCTTCAAGTTATAATATTGTTAAGTTCATTCTGCAGATGTGTAGATTATATAATAGTAGTGTTAAATACCATATATACTCCCTTATAAGTTGAGTCTAAATGGAAATAGCATAGATCCTGATCTGCCAATTAGGTCTATGTTGTTTGTTCTGCTGATTGCTTGTAACAAACTGCATGGACCTCATTCTGTCAGTGCATTATAAGACAGCAGGTCAGGATCTGTGCAGTTTTTTTAGTTGGACTTGTATGCGAGTATATATGATAGCTTTATAGCAGTGCTTGCAGCCAAGCAACAGTGGTTAATGTGAAATTAATTTTATAGAGAATAAATTTAATCACAATGTTCAAGTTCAGTAAAATGAACAAGAATTTTGACATCAACTGGGTTTTTTTTTTAAATATGAAAGATATTCCACTTTTAGAAGAGAAGTACTAAAGGGGAATAAATCTTGTTGGAAATAAATTAATAAGGAATTCTGTATTTAAATAAAAGCAGAAAACAATATGTTGGAAAGACTGAAATAGTCCTATTCCATTTACAAGATCAAGATATGTAACTTTTAATTAGAAAATTTGATATTGCAAAGTCATAAGCTATCATTGTGGTTTATGAGTGCCAAAGAGAATCATAGTTTAGGAGCTTTTTTGACAAAATTTTCCAGAGCGTATTAGAATAAAATTTGTCTTGTGTTTTTAGGTTTTGGGGACATTTATCATGGCTCATGTGTAGCAAATGTCATTTGTATTGGCTTTAGTGATGCATTGTCAGTATTTTTAAAAAAGGTTGGGTAATGAAGACCACTATTAAAATAAAAAGATCGGGTCCCATTCTGACATTGCTGACTTTAAAATAATGCTGTTCACTTGGGTAAACAAAAAACCTTTTACTTTGTGCCAGTGCAACAGCATAATTGCAGGTAAGTAAATACACCAATGGTAGTTATTTCATTTAAACAGATTCATACAAAGCAGCCATTTTTTAATAAAAACCTGCTACAGTAGCTGACACTTCCATATAAAAACATTCAGTTCATTGTGCAGTGACAGTTGTTAAATGTGGAAGTATTTGCAAAGTGCACAGATGCTACTGAAATGGCAGAAATCAGATGATGATGAGAGAAGATGATCACAAATACATGTATAATCAAAGAGAAGGGATTAAAAAAGCACCAGAAATGCTGCGTAAATGAATATCAATGGCTCATCAACTACCCAGGAAAGACTGTGACATTGTGCACTTCCTGGGTGTTTCAGTTATTGAGTTTCATAAATACGTCTCTGGAATCACACTATTTTCATGTTCCCTACACATAATGGCAGAGGAATTTGTGAAATCAAAACAGAAAGTTGGTTCTTCAGAAACAGAGCAGATAGTGGTATCTATAAACAGGAGCATCATGAAGAAGCTTGAAAATGAACTTTAAATTTTCATGAGTCTTGGTGGTGAAGTACAGTTATTACTATTTTCAGTTGATGCTAATAAATAACGAATGTTGAATCAGAACCTGAACTGGCCTCTGTTTGATTTTAACAGGATCGGCAAAGTTCAGGTAGGATCACTAAACAATTCATTATCATGATTCTGTAGGTTAGTGAAAAAGATCAAAGTTTTGAGACATGATTATAAGGGACACTTCCATATTAAGGACTATACTTGTAGACCCTTTTCTATTTCACTTCTATATTGAAGACATTAGTTTGCATAAAGAACAGTATTTTGTGGTCGTGTTGGTATTCTTTATAGATTTGTTTCACTTTTCTTGCATGTACACTACGGGCATGGAAAAGTTTATAAAAAGGGTCTACTTGCTCGGAATTGAGATTGTTATTGAATTTAAATAAATTTGATTTTTCCTTCATATTCTATATTTTGTATTATTCTGGGCAAGAAGCAGAAAATTTTACTTGCCGAGGAACATTTATTATCTTACAGTTACCAAACAATGGATTCATAACCACCCAGACCTTCTGTATCAGTTTGCCATTGTAGCCTATGAAATTAAATTTAATAGCGGCAATAACTTACCCATCGCCATTGCATTGCTTTTGCTTTTTCATGTTAGAAAAACCTCATCTATTTAAGGTGAAATACATCCTCCAACAGAGAGGAGAATTGTCACTAAGACAGAGTCCATGTTCAAGGATGCCATGCTAATGGACATATGTCAAATCTGTGACCAATGAAAATTTATAATGCTTTAGTGCATTGTGGTCTTCGTTCAACAGATGTTATCTCAGTGTTACATGTATCCTTTCCATATACTGTTTACATGCAGGTAATTCACCTTTCCCTTTCAAAATTTGATTACTTAATTTACCTCATAGGTTACCATGTTTCAACATTATTTGTACCGTAGGTTACATCCAACTTATTTTCAAAATACATTTCATGGTTATGGGTAAGTCTTGTGTGTTATGTTATAACACAACATAGACTCCACCTTAATTAATAGACATTCTTAATTCCTTTAATTAATTAATCCATCAAACATCAGTTTGTTTTTCTTTCTATTTTACCATTATATTTTAATACGTTTCACGTGACTCATGTCACATTATGTGTGTCTGCATAGCTTCTAGAACAATAAAGATTTAAACAATTGAACAACTCACTAAAGAAAAGACAGGAAATTTTTCTTGAGTGAATCATTGTTTATTGGGACGTCTATACATGTAGCATCATGCACTACGTATGAGCAGGTG
The DNA here is from genome assembly GCA_016617855.1 of Megalonaias nervosa. Lineage (NCBI taxonomy): Eukaryota > Metazoa > Mollusca > Bivalvia > Unionida > Unionidae > Megalonaias > Megalonaias nervosa. Next base: position 27,354 of record JAECUM010057393.1, read on the forward strand.
AATTTCACGTGTCAAATAATCCATATTGTCATTATAATTGTTGTCTTGCAGATTTATTATATTTCATAAATATTGTCAGGATAGTCTGGGAAAGTGTGGCCACAAGAAGGGCCCTTGGGACACTCACCCAGACTGTCTCACATGTTCAGAGTACACCTGAAAGAATTATGCACGGTATGGTCTAATGAAAGCTGGAATGTAGTTGATTCCAGACATACATATAGAGGACAGAGGAATTTTCACGTTTTTCTTGTACAGAATCCAAGGAAGCCGATTGTAAGAGGAGTAGTACTTCAGCTCAAAAGAAAACATCCAGGTCTCAGGAACTTATGGGACCAGACTCTTTCGAGACAGGTAATGAACATTGGTGGCATATGGTAGATCAAGGAGTTAGATACTCTCGACTTTCAGATAGCTTGTTGCTCCCAGCCACTAAGGAGGTAGACCATCGCACACCTCATGGCCATGCTACCTTGTTGCTCCCTCCCACTATGGAGGTGGTGCACTGCATGCCCACTACCTTGTGTCGCTCTCTCCCAGACATGAGATCCATGGTGCATCGCTCTAACACTTAAGTGGTAGCATGTCACGCGGGGTTCATCAACACACTCATTTGAGTGTTGCTGTATTGTCTGATTATCACTCGGCAGCCTCAGAGATAAGGTACAGGTCATGTCCCCCTCATCAAATTCTGTATGGGATTGTGAGATGATCAGACCAGTATAGCCCCCTTATTATCCCAACGAATCCTTCCTGGATATGGGGCCTGACCCCACAGTAGAGGTGATGCTGCAACTCATGTCCTGCCATCACCCTCCATGTGGCATTAGCCAGGAAGTCTAGAGTTGTCACATAATCCAGGGCACATAAAACTCTCTCTCTCTCTCTCTCTCTCTCTCTC
>JAECUM010057395.1:0-36548 GCA_016617855.1 Megalonaias nervosa
AGAGAGAGAGAGAGAGAGAGAGAGAGTTTTAAAGTCAAACGGACCAGAGAGAGATAGAGAGAGTTTGAGAGCGGTTATGGTCGGTGGTACTGTTACTGCGCTTTCCGAATGCTTTCCCTATTGCCAGATTTGCAATCATCGAATCGGTATTGACTGGTGCTAGATCAGGCGAGCGGCGGCTTTACTGATAATTTTTCGGACCGGCGCGGGCATTGTTATCGTGGATGGAAGTGAATCAGTCATGGTCGTTATCTATCTCGAATTGACATAACCGCCCGTGCTACCATATTTTTAACAGATTTGCAGCAGCGCCTTTAATGCCGCCAAAGATTTGCATTACAACTTGGTTTAACGATTGGTGCAGGGCCTTTGGGACTTCTGTGAACAATCCCAGAACAACACCGCAGAGAACATTTCCGTAATATACCATGTATGAGGGTCATCTCTTGTTAACAATACGTGCATGTCTCACACGTCTTTAGTCAGTCTCAAACTGGGCGGAAGGAGTAATTGTGATCTGAGGCCAGGTATAGTACAAGTCACACGGGTCATGCAGGAATTCAACACCGATTACTTCAGTAATGGGTGTAAGTTTTTAGAAATCGATTCTACATACCTTTAAGTGGCAAGTAGTCACTTCATTTAGATTCGTATACATCCATATTCCTTTGGAAGGTCATTATTTAGACGCTCCGAGAGGTACATACGGCAAAATCAATGTTAAAGAACGTAGATATTTTTGGACGAATTCAACCTAAAGATGTGATCCAGTACAATCCCGATTGAATGTCGGGCGCTGTGATGTCACAATGAAAGCTAAATATATTGATAAACAAATTTGTACTACCCTCGAATGTGACGATTCCACTCGACGCACTCTTAAGTTGACCCAAGTTTAGTACATGGCCACCATTGTAAAGAAGCCCATAGTGATAGATAATTTTCGTCTGGAAGTTTCTTGGTGACATTTAAGGTGGAGGGCATTAAATAATCAGGATTGAACAGACTTCGGTTAAAGAAAATAAGTGCTAAATTTTAAAAGAACAATTTAAATTTAAGTTAAAATGAGTAAATGCGCATACATGACCCATGTGACATGTACTATAGCCATTGATGCACACCAGTTTGTTGTTATGGGGTTGTTATGTACACGTATAATTTTTGCAATATTTATTCCTGACTTAAAGTTATAGTATTTATGTATTGCTAAATTTTGTGTACTATTTTCTATAGGTTCTATTTTAAGATATTAAGAGCGCAAGATTATGTAGGCTCAATAAATATTTTCTTACGTAAGTGCTTACTGTTACTAATAATATTGTTAGTAGTAAACATCATGACAAGTTTAAGGTTGTTTCCCATTGGACAGGTTGTTCAGGTGGGTTCTTATGAGAATTTAGGTTATTTCTCATCCAATGGGTTAGGTCATATGAGTTCTTCGGATATTTGCAGTTGGCACGTAGGAGTAGGTGGAAAATGATTATTTTACCTCTCACGCATGTATATAATAAATAGCTATGGCTGGGATATATTTTATCATTCTTATTTCTTGTGTTTTTAGCTGTAACATCATGTCTGCAGACTTATTTTATGTTGCAGTTAGATATTATTTGAGAGGAAACATTTGTTTAGAATATCCATTGGAGCTACTAAGTGCTCTTTGGACTAACATATTATTATGGGAGTATTGTGAACTATTTAATGGAGTTCTGGACAATGCCATTTTGATACATCAGGACTGTTTTCAGATCTGTATATTCGAGGATATGAAACTCGTTCGGAACAGTCTACTTTTTTGGACTTGATTAGTATCTTATTAGGATTATTTAGCATTCAATGCATAATACTGTATTTTCCTCTTACATTTCATTTTATAACTTTGATAATTAAAATATTTGTTCAATTTTAACAAAAAACACGTTGGTTTTGCTTCTTTCCGTTACTTAGTTTATAACCATAGAGTTATAACAGGGTTTAATACCATTTTTCAGCACATGATAGGCTACACATGGCGGCCAGCGTAACTGGTGAATGAAGAACCGGAGAAAACAAAAACGGAGAGAACCATCGCACGTACCCACATTAGCCGAACCCGAGACTCCAATCCACACAGAGGTGAGATGGCAGTGGTCTGGAACGGTGAGCGTTTTAGATCACTCGGCCACTTGGCCTCCCGATGCACATAAGAGGCACGACTCTAAAAGATGAAATATTAAAATCAATTACCTGAATAAAGTTTATAAATATTCGTACTAATAAAATTTTAATGGAGTCATAGATGATCTTGTGGTCAAAGTTTTCTTTTTGCACAAATGTACTAGGTATAGGTAGTGAAACTATCATCATCATCATCATCATCATCATCATCATCATCATCATCATCATTTTTATTTCCTTTTTCTTTTGTAGAATATTACATGACATAACTAAGAATAATAAATTACTTGATTAAAATCAGAAAAGAAACCTTAAAAAAGTTATGAAAAGAGGACAAAGCCACTAATATGTACAAATATTGAAAGATGTTAGCAAACTATATAGCCTGACCTCGTGTAGTGAAAACGAAGAAAGATCCAAAAGAAGTCGTTGCGCACATCTCATGCATTCTCCTTCTTTTATTGTCCCTTTCTGTATCTCTTGTACACTATTTTATAATCTGGGTTAAGTTACCGTCCGTACTCATTTTATAAGTCGCGACAAAGTGCAAACAATAAAGATCTTGATCCGAAGCAGCTTAACGCACCTGCAGATCAGACTCTATGTTGTTTGTTCTACTGATTACTTGTAATAAACTGCAGAGACCCAGATCTGCCGGCGCATTTTGCGCCGGCAGATATGGGTCTGTGCAGGTTGCAGCTAGATTCGTTTTATAAGCGAATGCAAACAGTCGCCCATGAATAGCTCTGTTGGGTATGTTGTACTGTGCGAAAGAATCATTGTTACTCTGGCTTTATGGAATCGACTTGTTATTTAATCTGCATTTTAGATGGTAATAATGTATTTTGGAGTGACTCAACAAAAGCGCTAGCCAGAATAAGAATTAGCAGTTAACAGGGAATTGGTCAGTCTTTAGATAAAAGAGCAAAGAATGAGCGTACTGACAAGTATTATTGCTAAAAGCGTTGTAACAGAATTGTGCGGTCAGATAGTATTGTTATATGCATTGCAATAGAATCATACTTATAAGTATTAATAAAATATGTATTGCAACGTGATCATACGGTCAAGTATTATTCCTATATGCATTGATATGGGTTCATTCGGTCAATATCCACCGTAACGGGCTCTTACAGTCAGGTATGCTCCATGCACTATAACAGGAAAACATAAATACTTCTATATTTTTTTCTTGAAGAATGGGATTCCATTTTAACCTGTACCCACGACTGGCTAGACCATAGTAAATCTGTCATCCTGACCGCCTTCTTTAATCAAGCAAGAATACCCATATATATATATATATATATATATATATATATATATATATATATATATATATATATATATATATATATATATATATATATATATATATATATATATATATAGAGAGAGAGAGAGAGAGAGAGAGAGAGAGACAGACAGACAGACAGACAGACAGACAGAGAGACAGAGACAGAGAAACAGACGGAGACACAGAGAGAGAGGAGGAGGAGGTGTCATAAGTGCCCATAAGTGTCCCGTTTAGTCCGCTTCATTTTCTTGCTTGAGGACAGCTTGAAGTCATGTACATTGACATCAGCGTCTAGTCCTATAGGCTTGTATCTAGGTTTCAAACATGTTTACGTTATTGTGTGGGTACAACAGACACTTCGGATGATTTTTATGTCACTTTTTTAACCATTATAACTAATCTCTTTTACACATACAGGTAGTGTTTACAAAATAGTAGAGTACTGCATAAATGTACACCTTTCTGGTAATGGGAAAGACAGTTACTAACAGGTTCTATACTCTCCGTGTGCACGAATTGCTGTACAAAATGAATGACTACCAGGTCAGTTGACATTATTGATTAGGGACTGTGCGTTAAGCACAGATCACGTGATCATGAGAGCCATGTAAGAAAAATTAATCAACAGATGACAAAACTATCTGCTCGTTCTTGAGAACCATTTCTGCATAATCCAACATTTTTCAATTCTTGTGCCCAACTATGTACAGATGTACTGCTTTTTGTTCTGTATCAAACATTTTACATGGCGATGATTCTGGAAGAAAGGAGCGTTCAACAACGCAGGCTATTTGTTATCTGAGAACGTACACTGCTGCTGAAGTTTACATAAGCGTTTTATTTTTCAATTCCGATTCATTCACGCTTTCATGGGAGGTAAAATGAAAAAGGTTAGAACAATGTCGTTATGCAAAGTTGATATGCATACACGAGCAATATAAATATGTATGCATTATACTGGTAACTGGTGGAGAATAACGAGTGATGCTTCGGAGTTTTTTTAATTTTTAATAATTCACATGATTCCAATACAATGCCTACTTGTATAAACGCAGGACATTTAAGAACTGTAATCGACAATGGAAATGACGCGCAATACATGTTATTCAAATGCGTCGTATGTGACTTCGTTTAATGATGAAGACCATTCAGAAAACCCTTTATCCGATGTCACGGAGGAATGCAGAAAGGTAAGTAATGTATTTTCAACGATGTATTTTCCGAATAGGCAAAAATCCTGACTTTAATTATACAACAGCCTACAGCATGTTGGTAGGCATTGTTTTCTAATTTATAATTTTTTTATTTATTTTAATACTGCATAGCAAGTCATGTGAAGATGGCGTTGCAGCTACTTTCTTAACTATATCGTCTGACTCTGGATGCGTTCTTTGAATTTAAACATTTTAGATTTTTCAGAATTAAATGATCTAAACAGACAAACACTAAATATATTTATCTCTTTAAATGAACAATGGAAGTCAAATAGCAAATCCTGATGGACTGGATGCAAGTAATGCCCTGACGATAACACTTGTGACTGGTATTTGTAACTTGCTTATCAGTAACTATTCCTAGGAACTTACAGTTGTAAAAAATGAAGGACGTGATTGAAAGAAAATTTAGATTTAACACGATAAAGTTAATTTAATGCAGCGACTCTGCTTTTCGCAACGTGCGTACACATGCCATATCAAAACGACAGGAAGGTTGTGATCTGCTGTCCACTGGGTTAATTTTAAGTCGCTCTATCGCTTCCTATTGCATTGTACAGAATCACTGGATGGCACCAAAACTGATGGTTGTTTTTTGTCATTTCAGAAAACAAAGATTTTTAAATGACAAATATTGTAATAAATTTTCTACAAATTCAAAAATTACCAAGACAAAACATAAATTCATAAATTATATACTAATAAATCTGATTGACAGTAAGTAACGCTGTTCTTAAGCTGTGGGATAATGGTTTTGAAAATTTTCTTAATTTCGAAAATGTTATAAAATTTCAGGTGCAAGTTTTTTAACCTTGTCATTATGATTCCTTTTATAGTGCTGCGACATTTCATCCGACCGTCTCATACCTTCCATCCTTGGTATAAAGTGCAAATTTTGAGTTTTAGAGTGAATTTACATTAAGGTTCATATTTGAGATATTTCTAAGAATGATTATCACCATTTTATTTCCTCTGCCCTTTTAAACAATAAATAGTCATTCAACGAAGTTTGCTCTCTTATCGATTACCTCATTTTTTATTTTCCTTGTTTTGCTTGAACGTTTCTCATTTTAATGTTAAATGAGGGTAGTATCAATTCTGCTTTCCCCGAATGTGTTTTCTTGCAAGGAATCAGAGATTTTAAGAAACAATTATTGATCAAATTAAAATAATAAAGTACATCTGGACACAATATCAATGAACGCTTCTAGTCGTGCTGGTTTGAGTTGCTGTATTCCAGTAATTTCGAATTCTCATCTGTCAGTTACAATTTCTTTCCTTGTCAAACAAAATGCACATGACTTAAATTAGCTTGCCTTGATTTATATGTTATGTAAAATCAAATAAATCTACATGGTTGCTTACATCCTTTTGACGGAACCGTTACAGTGTTGGAAAACATAATGTACTGCCGCTGCATGAAGACTTTCCTTACAACCTGTACTTGCATGCAATCGAGATTGCAGTCTGGAGCTTTTGATGCAATTACATTTAATCAAAATATTTATTCTTGCTCAGATTCTGTGTATTTCAAAAGGTATCGTTTGACATAATTAACTTTTGTGCCAAAGTAGATTTTACGTAGTTCGAGCACCCCGATCTGTTTTACATCTAATAAACCTAATGCAATGGAAGTCAGAAGCTGACAGCTGTAAATCCGTTTCACTGTTACTTGCGAATTTCAATATATCTTGGTAGGAGTAGATCATAGGTTTTGCAATATCAGTTAATGTATCCAGTAAGATTCCTTTTATTTCCTGGTTTCGGAACTCCAGATCCGGTTGTGAGCAATTGCAATAAGTGTTATATCACTGAAAGTCTGGCCAGGGGAGGAGAGGTGTTCTGCGATCGGGCTTCTTTACAGCTTCTTTGTCACCTAATCTGAAGGTTAATCCTTTTGTGTAGTTTTTCATTTTCTCCGACATGCTGAAGGCTACAGGTCTTACATGCATGGGCGCCAACAGGATTATTTGCAAGGGGGGGGGGGTTTTCAGGATTTTCGGGGGTCAGTCAGTCACGGCCGGGAGAGTTACTATAAGAAGCAGTCTGAAACTAAAGCTAATATTTTCTCTGTTTTGCACGTTTTGTTTGGACCATGTATGTTTAGTTTTTCTCTAGTCACTGTGCTAGAAAATGTCATGGTCTCTATCATATGTTGACAGGTTTTGCATCTTTTATCGCCCCAGGGGCCAGATTGATTAGGGTGGTCTTGATTAGTGATTGGCGTTGGCCACACTTTCATTGATATAACACATATTGCAATTGCTCACAACCCCAACTGGAGTTCCGAAACCAGGAAATAAAAGGAATCTTACTGGATACACCGCCTTAGAACATTGAAACCAAGCTGTTTTAACCAAGAAGACTAGAAAAAGACAGCCATGCACAAATAAAATTATCTTTCTAAATAATTCTCTAAATTTGCTTAATAGCCTACAATTACTACTATAACAATGAAATATTCGGGATATAATTTGCGCTTGCATAAATGTACATAAAATAAGAGATATCGTTATGGCTCATCGATTTCTAGGTCAATACAAATATTTTCAGGTATCCGCAACAAGCTGATATAAACTAGTTGAAACATAATAAAGTTAAAGGTTTAATTCCTGTAGAAACAGTCATGTAAAGTTTTGCAAACACTACGGTTTTTCTGTTTTATTTGTTTGTCATGTCTGTTTTGTATATACCTTTGAAAAAGACTCATTAAGAGTCGAAAAATCTCGGGCTAGTTAGATATTAGTTTTGCACTGTTCGCTGTCAGTTCATTTGCATTTTTTTACATATATATATATATATATATATATATATATATATATATATATATATATATATATATATATATATATATATATATATATATATATATATATATATATATATATATACAATGAAGTGATTTGTTTTGCAAAACAAATACCTTCAAAACTTTGCATTAACTATCCTGATTATTTTAGCTTAGAATTGGGCTCTATGTTGCAATCCTGTTATGCAAATATTGTTAATATAAACAAGCATGTAAATATTACTCACAAGGGAAAAGTACATTAACTGTGTAATTTTTTCGGTTAAGTCATCCGAATTTTATCATCATTCTCATCTTCTCCTTTGGACTTCGATTGGCCAAAAATTGGATTGATAAAAGAAATTGTGGTTTCAATCAGAAAATACTATTTGAATTAATAATACTTTTTATTCCACATGTTGTATCGATAATTCCAATTATATCGACATCAACTATGTTTCTCTATATGCTTTGTTATTAACTTCCTCCAAAATAATCAGCAAATATGATGATGTAGTTATGAAAGTTTCACGTTGAACTGTAATTTTTGGGAAGGGACAGCTTAAATGCGTTTAGAGTCACAGTTTTCCCTCAAGAGAGTAATCATACCACTAAGCATACATAGGAACACTCAAGTACTCACATGACTACAAATCGATGTCAAGATGTTTAATTGGAAAAATATTCACTTATTCCATTCTCCCATCTTAAAAATATGTCCTGCGTACACATTATAATAGGCCTTGCAACCCGATTGTGCGCAGACCGCCATGATCGTTTATTCCTGGATTTCTTCTGCTTCTTCACCTAATATTAATAATATATATAATATATCTTAGTTTTCTTCCTACATTCGTAAAAGCTTTAATGCCGGTATCTTTCCTTGCTGGAATTTCGATCGAGTAAAAACATTAAATAATTTTGTGAGTGCAGGAACATCGAATGTAAGTGATGAAAGACGACTGTACAGAAAGATTATTAATGTATGATTTCGGGCTGATTTTTGTTGTTGTTGTAGGGCTTAACGCCATTTTTCAGCACAAGATAGGCTATACATGGCGGCCAGTATAAATGGTGGAGGAAGAACCCGGGAAAACCCCGAAAAGAACCACCATCCCACGAGAAGCTACTGACAAGCTTTTTCACATACCCACATTGGCTGAATCCGAGACTCGAATGCACGCAGAGAGAGTTGAGATGGCAGTGATCCGTAACGGTGAGCTCTTTAGACCACTCGGCCACTCGGGGCCCCGATTTTTGGCTGAACCAATGCGCTTTGGTTAATTACATAAAACGACAACAAACCATTAGTTTGGCTCTTTCTCCTCTATAGTTCTACTTTTATTTAGACTAGTATGCAAAATAAAACTTTATATTACTGTGATTGTTTTTTCGGATGACCAGCATTTTAAAAAACCGGAGCGGAGCAGTAGTTCATTATAAGACTCATCACCATCCCATTCTTTGTGTCAATAACTGATAACAACTGTTCTCAGCTTGTCAGGTTATTGGTTTACAATGCTCTTCAAGAACATCCAACTCATCTAAAATCTAATTTGCTTCTGGACCTAATAAAGTGTTAATGATGTCTAAGTTATCTGCCAATTAGTCTGACAACAAATCGGAATGGTCTGAAAATGTTACCCGTTAGTAGTGAATACGGGGGCACTTTACGGACAATGGAAATCCCAGTCAAAAAGGTCGTGGGCAAGTTTACGGACAAGGTTGGGTTTTTGTATCGGGTTTATAGGAATGGAACAGGTGGGGTGACGTCAAGGTACTGGACATTGGCAACAATATTGCAAGTCGTTGACCTCAATTGGGTGGAACATTGGCAACAATGTTGCAAGTGGCTGACCTGAGTACGCGCTACCCTAGGTAGAGATAAATACAGTAGAGACATATACATTTATAGCACATACATAGATTTATGAACATAAATCTATCACATATAAATTATAAAATCGACTAGAACATTTCTTAGGCAAGAGAGAATAGATATCTTTTCGAGGAAATGGAGTGGCCCTGAAAAGGGCCTTTGGGTTTTATCTTAAAAACTTCCGTTAACATAGAGAGCATCGCATAGGTCTTCTTCTCTTCCTTAAACTTCGTCTAACCTCTGGACCGTAGATTAAGAATCGCTTCAGACAACCTTGCCTCTACAAAAAGATCCTTCATTTCCAAACAGTCGTATCGGTGATCTTGATGATTGTCCATGATGATTTAACATACATGGGTAGGTCCGTGCGGAACAGCATCGACGATATGAGAGTACACGATTCTACGTTAGTCCATATCTTGTGACGAGAACAGGTGAAGGGAATGAAGTGAACAGCCGTTATTTATAGTGACAGAGCGGATCGAAACTGATTGAGTTTTTTCACCAATCCTAACACGCGTTACAAAATTCAGCCACAGTGCGGAGTCTGTCTTCCAATCCGAAGAGAGCTACCTGTGACGTCACATTCCCTATATAAGTGTGCTAGCGTTTGTGCGCAGTGAATATATGTGACAGAGTTAGAACATCACAGAGGTTAAGAAGACGATGACCTGGGGTGAACCGGCCGTGGCGACGTGGAGTGATGGCATAGCAGCGGCTACCAAGGCCAACACGGACCTACTTCCAGAAGAGGTTGATTTTAATTGGGATTTAGTGGATTTTCTCTCTTCTTTACAAGAATTTATTCCGGTACCAGCTCCTTCGCCACCTTCTCCCTCTTTACCACACGTCGAGGATTTTAAACAGAGACAGAAAGAAGAATTGGAGAAATTTTTGCAGCAACATTAAGAAGAAGAATAAGCTTTTCACCTTCAACAGCAACAGCAAGAAGAAGAAGAGGCAAGAAGAAAACGACAGGAAGAAGAAGCAGAGAAGAAACAAGGTCTAGCAGAAAAGTACGATAGTGACAGTCAAACTGTGACGGTACTCGTAGACATTTTGGCAGAGTCAAGGAGTCTGAAACAAATGTATCAGACTTCTTTATTACGACCCAAGAGAAAAAGACCTTCCCAAGCCAAACAGCCCAACCCTGACCACACACCTACTACGCCTGAGAAATCCACCCTAGTGATTTCTACCAAGTCATCAACAGGAGCAGGTCCAGAAGTAGGTATTGGCCGTGGCAAAGGTTTAAGGCAGTAAAGCTGATCACCCAACGCTCTTTTTCAGGGCCACTCATTTCTCCCGAAAAGAGATAGTATTCATTTTGTCAAAATCAATTAAAACTCAAAATCACTTTTTTCCCCATAGTGGACGTGTGTGAGTGCGTGAGTGTCGGTCCTTATTCGTAACATCAAAACCAAGAGGCACTTACGTATTCTAGTACAAATTTTACAATCCAATGTCACAACACAACACTTAAAAAAGTTCATAGACTTCTTCTGTGTCTTTTCACTCTCTCTGTTGTTTTTTTTAAATTTCTTCACTTTCACAAGTTTTTCCTCTTCTTCCTCACTTTCTCCTGGTCTTTTTTTCTTCTCGGTCTTGACGTGTCTGGGTTCTTCCTTTTGGGAGGGTACCTCTTCTTCTTCCTGTTTGGAACCCCTCTCTTTCTCCTGTTGTTTCTTAGGGCAGTCTGAAGACCAATGTTCTTTCTCTTGACAATGATAATAGGTATCTTGACTTTTGTCTCTATTGACACTTATCTTGCTTTTTTCACGGGCTGAACATTCTGAACACCAATGCCCTTTCTTCTGACATATATAGCAAGTATCTTGACTTTATCTCGAAAGGAGGGAGAGTAGTCTGTCGGCTTGTCTGAAGAAAACCTTCGTATGACACCTCGCAAAGCTCTGAATAGAAGTTCGATCTGTGTTGGCTCATTCATCGTTCTGGTAGGCTTGAGAGGGAAATGATGACTGGAAGGGAAGGCACTGGCCCCTAATATATACACTGGTCTACATGAATATATAGGGGACCATAGCGTTTAAAATGTAGTCATTTGACCTTTTGCAGTCAAGATGAACGATCGCATCATTTCGTGAAGAAAGGAGAAGAAAGTAAGAGACAGAAACTTGACTTATCGCTCGCACAGTAGCTGTAGTCTTCGCTCAAATTCATGCCAGCGATTTTGAAGATGACATGATGGAGCCAGAATCCAGACCCAGAGAGTCTACACCCAATCAAAGTTCACTACCACTAACCCCTGAAAATTACTACCACATTCGAGAGACGGACAAACGCTCCTCTAGAAAATTTAGAACCACAGCCTACACGTACACGGTGAAGTTTAAAGATTTCAAGTCCGATGTGCCGCTGAAGAAAGCAGAAGAGTTCATCACTGACGTGTGGGATTCTTTGTTAACCAAACTAAAATGGCAATGTGAAGCCAAAGAAGACGATCGGTTGAGACTTTCCATTCATCACGACAGTCTGAAGTCCCCCATTTGGATCGATTTAGCAGCCGAGCAAAACTGACACCTTCCAAAGTCATCGACAAGATTCATTACGTGCAACAATCCAACGACAAGTTTCACATCACCGATGGAAAAGCGACATTGTTCATGACCCACGTTTCTCTTCCCAAAGGGACAGGACGCAAAAAGGTGTTATTAGTAGACGACCTTCGCAGCACCAAAAAGAGCCTCGTTCAAATTAACAACATTCAAGACAAGATGTGCTTAGCCAGGGCCATCGTGGTGGGACGAACTTATGCCGACAAGAACGACACGGCAGAATGGAAAGAGCCTGACAAACTATTCAAAAATTGAACCGAGGGAAACAACGAAGAGAAGCAGAACTCCTGTTACAGCAAGCTGGGATATCCAAAAACACACCCTGTGGCATTCCTGAAATGCAAAAATTGCAAGACGTCTTAGCTCCACGCTATACCTTGAAAGTGCACTCTCAAGAAGTGCGCTGACCTCTGTTGTTTCGAGGCATAAAATTTCAAAGACGGAAAATGCATTCACGTCTATCATCATAATGAACATTTCGATACCATTACCAGTATCACTGCATTATTAGGACACAGTTATTTCTGTGAGAAATGTGACCATCGCTATAACAATCGAGAGCAACACAAGCATTGTGGATCAAAATGTGAGGGATGTTTGGCCTCTAAACCCTGTCCTGACGAAGGACAAGAACGAGAACATTGCCCTACTTGCCAGCGCACTTTTGTCAGCCCTACCTGTTACCAACATCTGAAGATGCAGGGATCACAGCAGAAAAGTGCTTGTCAACTCCTGAGATTGTGCCTTACTTGTGGACAAGTGATACGTACCAATAATACCAAGGCTCACATATGTTCAGGAAAGAAACGATGTCAAATTTGTCGCCAAATCGTGGACTTGGAATAAGAATGCTACACTCAAAGAAACCGTTCCAAACATGAAGAGGAAGATGACCACAAGAAAGCCAATTTCATTTTTTTCGATTTCGAATGCATCCAAGAGACCGGCATTCGCATTCCGAGTTTCTCTGTGGCTCATCGAGCGTGCGAGAAGTGCATCCGAGAACATACATTTAGTCATTGTCCTCAATGCAACAAGTTTCCTCGACGTCGTGAAAATATCTTTCGGGGACCAAACACGCTGTCCGATTTCGCACAATGGATCTTAGACCCCATCGACGAGACTTGGAGCCAAGAGGATATCGAATGTTACGGAGATTGTCATCGCCATGTCACGGTGATGGCTCACAATTTCTCGGGATACGATGGACAATTTCTTCTGAGATACTATACGGAACAAAGTACCGAACGTCCTAAAGTGACCTTGAAATGAGCCAAAATCATCTTCATGCAAGTGGGACAAGTGCAGTTTAAAGATTCGATGAGTTACTTGGCCATGCCTTTGAGCCGAATGCCTAAAACGTTTGGAATGACAGATATGGCCAAAGGCTATTTTCCGCACTTTTCCAATATCGAAACCAATCAACACACCGTTCTATCCCATTCGCCTGAGGCCCACTACTACGACCCCGACAACATGCGTACCGAACACCGAGAACCTTTCTACGCTTGGTAACACTCTCACGCCTCGAACCCCTTCGACTTTCAGGAAGAAATGTTAAAGTATTATCCATCCGACGTGGACATTTTACGGGGTTGCTGTGGAAACTTTCGAGAACTGTTCATGGAGCACGATGGGATCGACCCTTTGAAAGAAGTCTGCACCATTGCCAAAGTATGTTCCTTAGTGTATCGCCAACGATTCATGACCGAAAACACCCTGGCTGTCATAAGTCCTTAAGCGACCAACTTTGTCAAATGTCAATACTCGGTCAAAGCCCTACGCTGGTTACATTACTTGTGCGACAAGGAGGACAAATGGATCCAACGGAGGAGGCGCAAAGAGCATCGGAACGTATTTGGTGGATGGATGGGACTTAGAAAACCCCAAGATCGTGTACGAGTTTAACCGTTACTTATTTCACGGATGTCCGATCTCTTCCCCTCAACGTGACACTAAAAATCAGTTTTTACAACGTACCATGAAAGACTTGTATCAGACCACTTGTCAGCGGCGATTGAAGTTAGAACAGCAAGGATATCAAGTGGTCGAAATGTGGGAACACGAGTACGATCACTGTTTGAAAACCGATCCCGAGTTTAAATGCATCGTGGAAAGTTACAAGTTTGTGGACCAACTGAACCCGTGGGACAGTTTGTACGGAGTAAGGACGAATGCCACCTGTTTGCTGAGCCACGCCAACGAGGAGAAAGGAGAAGAAATCAAATACTTGGACGTGTGTTCGCTGTATCCCTACGTGTGCAAATATTTTCGATTTTCCGCATGGCATCCGCAATTGCTGACGGAACACATCGACCTGGACAACATTCGACAATACAAAGGATTGATCAAATGCAAAGTCTTGCATCCCACGGACTTGTACCATCCCGTTTTACCTCACCAATGCCAAGGAAAACTGATGTTTCCCTTGTGCCGTACTTGTGCCGAAACGTGCAACCAAGACCGACCTTGTCAGCACACCCGGGAAGAACGCGCCTTGACAGGAACGTGGGTCAGCGTGGAATTGTTTAAAGCTCAGTACCAGGGATACCAACTGTTAGAAGTGTACGAAATTTACCACTTTCCCAAGACAGAACAGTACCACAAGGGCGACCAAATTCAGAAAGGCATTTCCGCAGTCTACATGGATGCCTTTTGAAGCTGAAAAAAGAAGCAAGCGGCTATCCTTCCTGGCACCACACTCCAGAAGACCAAAAGAAGTTCAAAGAGAAATACTGGGAGCAGGAAGACATCACTTTAGACCACGTGGAGAAAAAAGAATAAAGGCGATCATTTGTCAAAGTGATGTTAAATTGTTTGCGGGGCAAAATGGCAAAACGACCGTGTTTACCCAAGAAGGAGTATTTGACAGAACCTTCCCGCTACTTCCAGATGATTCACGACAAAAGCAATTACATGAAACACGTGGACGTCTCTCGTGTGGACTTGATCTTAGTCAATTACGAAGAAGAACTGGACTTTGTAGAGGCCGACGAATTTGGAAATGCCATCGTTGCGGCCTACGTGACAGCCCATGATAGCTTAAAATTGTACGAAGTGTTACACCCATTAGAAGATCGTGTGGTGTATGTTGACACGGACAGTTGCATCTACATCGATCGTCTGGGTCAACGTCACCATGTTATTGAAGGAGACCGTTTAGGAGCCTGGACGGACGAGCACCCCAACGACAAGATTCTAAGTTTTGCTAGTGGCGGTCCTAAAAATTACGACTTCGAATACTGGGACCCACAAGGAGAAGTGCACACCGCGAGTAAAGTGAAAATATTGTCTCTCAGTTATCGCACCAGTCAAGTGGTGAACATTGGCATGCTGAAAGAAGCCTTGCAGTCTGGAGAGGATCGCGATTTTAAAGTGACCACCTACCAGCCTCTCAAGATTGTACGTTTACCCACCCACGAAATCGTCAGTCGACCTTTGTAAAAAGTGTATCAAATCGTGTAGCAGAAGCAATTGAAACTTCCCAACCACTTCACTTTACCGTACGGTCATGTCGATATTGGTTAGCATATAAAAAGGGACAGTGTCCAAGACCGGTAGTTCGTTGTTACTACCAACATAAGCTAGAAAGATGAATACTTTCAAACAGCAAGTATTAAGCGAGAGAAAACTCGAGAGCGATGCTGTGCCTTGCGATTGCAGGGATGCCGCACGCTGTGACCTCAACGATTCAGTACCATATCATGGGAACTTTGCCTTGACTACTACCATACCTACCATGGAAAGTGATGCTGTGCGTGTCAAACCTGACGGATGCAAAAGCGATGCCACTCGTTATCGTACACCTATTCACTTTACAGGTTTTCATTGTCGATGTCATCCTCCACGTGAAACCATGCGTCTACCGCCCCACGGATGTCATTCAACTATGAGCAAACTCCTGCGGATTTCACCGTATCCTCATCGAAATGAACCCGTGAAAAAAGAATATGATTTACCTGTGTGTTTGCCTGAATACAGTGACTTTGAAAGTCGATTCCAAACCTTCCAAGGAAAATGGCCTAAATATCTGGCAGGACCTACCCCCGAGGAATTAACCAGAGCCGGATTTATCTTCTGGGGTGAAGGGGATAAACTTAAGTGCTTCAGTTGCTTTGTGTCACTTCACCAGTGGGAACAGAAGGATTCCGCTAACTTGGAACATGCTCGATGGTCTCCGCACTGTCACTACCTATCTTTAGTGGGACCCTAGTAACTGAAGTGGCATACCATGTCGTTTAAGAAACCAGCTTGGCTAGGAGTCAAATGTTGGACAACACCTAGACAAATATTTAAACCCCATTTAAAAAATAATATTCAAAGATTACCAAACGAATTGCAAGAGAAGATCAACAAGGAAATTTGATAGGGACTTGCCAGAGCAAAATATCATTTGGTGACTGAGTAACTTTTGTGTCGAGAAATTCACAAGAGAAAAGTGACAAAAGTCAACAAATTTGTCAGATTTCTCTGGATCAAGTGTGCGTTCTTCCGAATATTCCGCTTTAGACAATTTTCATTAGAAGATTTCAATGACATTCTTGACCGTTTCTTGGAATGGCAGTATCCAGAAATTACTCATTATGATCGTCACTTTCGCACTCGGAGATAAAACCTGACTATCATGCCACGACCTTTATCATTCGTGATACAACAGATTCCGTGCAAGGAAATCAATGACAGCATTTAAACTGTGCAGGATTACCATCACTTATTACGTTGATTGTGTCCATTGAATTGGGGTCGACGTGTGGTGTGTGTCTTAGTGACATGCTTTCTGGGATTTCGTTTACCAGCCGATTCCTTGTGGACATGCCACCAAAAAAACCCCCATAAAAGTGATCCCTTTAAATGTCCGGGAGAAACTCATTATGTTAAAAGCCTTGCGTTTTCATCTCGATACTTCTCGACCTCAACGGGAAAACAAGATTCGTCAACTTTAAGGCACTGAAGATGTGAACGACGATGTGTGTGTAGCTTGTGATTTACACCCTCAAAGGAAAGATTTACGTGACTGGAAAAGTTTGGGCTTCGAGGCTTGGACAAAAGAAGTGGTACACTATACTCAAGATGTGTGATTATAAAGTCAAACGTTCAGTGAAAAAGGTAACTTTTAAACCTGTGTTAGTGACAGTGAAACAAGAAGAACCCGTCACCGTTGAAAACCAATTCCATTAGGACAGGACCGTCATCGACATGGACATCTCCGAAAGACCAGTACGGGGAGACCCTGTGTGACTGTGCCAAGTGTAGAGACCCTAAGAATATTACAAACTGTCCCTACGACACCACATCTTGGTCACCAAAAATGTTGTACAGTGATTTGTTTATATTCCAGTTTGATCGTTTTGATTTGTGTTTTATCCATGTACTTAACCATTTGGCTTTTATGTATTTTTGTGTTTTGTGTTCACATTTAAAGTTTGCAATAACCGTGTCCTGAAAAAAGTATAAAAACTCTTGTCTTGTGTCTTTGTGTCAAAAAGTGACATTCCATGCACTATGGCTACTTCTGCTGTCTCTGCTCCCTCTTCCTCCACTTTCAAAGTCATCGACGAAAACTTAGATCGTGCCAGTTAGGAGGCCTTGTATCTTCGCCATCCAGTTAACATGTTAATTGCTGGACAGAGTGATTCAGGCAAAACCGAATTTGTCAAACGTTTGATCGAACATAAACAGCATTTGATCGGTCGTCCACCTCAACGAATCGTGTGGTGTTACAAAGAGTGGCAATCGGCATACAGCCTACTGCGAGAAAGTCAAGGCGATTCCATCGTGTTTGTGGAAGGCATTCCTGGCGAAGACGACGGGATCGTGTCTGACCCCAGTCAAGCCCATCTGGTCATCTTCGACAACATGTTGGGTGAAGACAAAGAAGAAATTAAATGTGGTTACGCGCAAAGGGCATTATCGTAATGTCAGTGTCATTTACATCACCCAAATTTTGTTCCAACAAAGTAAAGCCCATTGCACCGTCAGTCTCAATGTTCATTACGTGGTCTTGTTTAAAAGTCCTAGAGATAAATCGCAAGTGCAAGTCTTAGCCAAACAGTTAGGACTCCCTAGATGACACATGCGTACGACGATGCCATACAAACCCCACACGCCTATTTACTCGTGGATTTAAAACCCACTCCCCATCCCCGATTATTTGCGATTTCGTACCCATCTGTTTCACCACTGGTGCTAAGACGGAGGGCCTGTCGTGTACACGTCTCCCCCGTCGACTTACCAACAACAAAAAGGTCTATAAAAACCTAGAACACTTTTAATCTGTCTCACACATTGTCAACATGACGTCCCTTCAGTCTCATCTTCCAGTCAAATTGATTCGTGGCATCAGTCGCGTAAAAAAATCCACAAATACGTACTCGTGTCTTAGAAGCCAGTCTCAAAGAAGTCTTACGATGGTTTATGGTGACAGCACGTCAATTACTACAAGGCAGCATTCACATTCCACATCAAACCAAATGCTTTTTTGAGAGAAGCAAAGACACTTTGACGGAACTGGCAGATCCCCGCATCGACACTCAAACCAAAAAGCAAATCATTTTGAAACCTGGAGGTAGCGGTTCTCTAGGAGGTGTCATCATTATCTCCCTGTTAAAATGGGATCCTACGCCCCCAAAGTCCTCCCCAAGAAAAAAGCCAATCCCCGACGTACAAAGACTAAAAAGAGCAGTGGTGTCAAGACGAGGTCACAGCTTCAGAAAAGAAAAGTCCACAGAAAAGACCCCAGAAAACAGCTTCGACCCGCAGGAGAAGCACTTCGGCCAGGACGCAACCTTACATCCCCAAGCCTCGACCTGCTGCGACGGTGACCACGTCTCCAGTAGCTTCAGGTTCTTCCACTTCTCCGTTGCTGGCGATTCCTGTCAAACCCGATTTGACACGCATCCTTCCTAATTTGATGGAAAAATCGAATCCCGTGTCTCCAAGAACTTCTCCTCAAGCGGTGACACCCTCCTCCTTTGCAGCTGCAGTGGCAGCTGCTCACAAAGTACCTGCCCCCAAAATCAAAGTCCAAGAGATTAAAAAGACCTGGAGTAAACGATGGCAATCAGTGTTTTATGTTCCTGAACGTCCAAAACCGTCCCCTCGAAGAACTGCACACCATTATCACCGTCGTCGTTCTTCTGTCCAAAAAGGAAAAATAAAAAGAAAAGGATTGTTTCGTCATCTGAAAAAACGCTTAGCCAAACATCGACGTCACCCTGTTTAACGATTTTGGGGGAAAAGTCGTCACATTTTTGACGATGCGATAGTCCACGAAAAAGATAAAAGGGTGTGTGCCAAGTCATCGACGTCAGTGTATTTTTGGTGTGTTCTCCGGAACCAACAAACAAACAAAGATGTCACCCTCCAGAAGTCATCCCTCTTCCACCCCCAAAGGAAAGAAAAGGAAAGGAATGCCTCCTCCTTTAGTCAAACATTGGGACATGATGTCCGTCCTGTCCAAGGCTTCTCCACCCATGCGAAAACAATTCATTCAAACAGCCTCCAAAGACGTCATCTATATCGTGTGCGAATGTTGTCTGAATGTCTTGAAAGGAACGATACCTTTGCTTAAACATCCGAAGGAATGCTTAGCCAAGCATCGACACGTTCTTCTCCAAATGGTCCAAAAGAAAATCCTCATTCGTCAAAACAAAATGATGTAGGTCCAACGTCGAGGATTTTTACCTGTGTTAGGACCTATTGCCACAGCAGTAGTGGGTCCAATGTTGGGACTAGACTCCTGGGAGCCATTTTAGGATAAAAGGAGGATTCCAGAGTTAAAAGATCTCAGAGTTGACCATTCAAATGCAATGGAAGGACAAAAACTGACTTTAGTGCCTTACAAACGATGGATGGAATTCCATCGTTGGCAAGAACAATGGAGCCCACATTTACCTCCCAATCCTCATTTTACCGAGATGTCCCAGTTACAACACGAATTGTAATTCTTTGATGGATCGCAGCGGTTTGTCCAAAACGGAAAAATCGGAACGGTACGGTCAAGTGTTGCAACGACTGCAACTCTTTCATCAGAAAGCTTTAGACGAAACAGCTCTACCAACTCTGAAAGATTTTAAGGCCCTGATGAAAGTCCATCACCAACACCCCCACCACCCCAGCGGTCAAGACAAACGCAGCCCCAAGATGCATGAGGAAGAAGAAGCACGAGAAGTTTCTGAAACACCGTCAGTAGCTCCCATCCCTAGTAAGATTGCAGCGTCCTTGTTGACCTCTTCCTCCACACCCCAACGAGAAAAACTCAAAGCTTGGGTTAAAAAGATGATGTCCACACCTTAGACAGAAGTCGAAAAGAAAGAAGGGAAACCAGAAGTGAAAAAAGAAAAGAAAACAAAAGACATCCCATTACCGCCACCACCACCACCACTTCCTTCGGTGTCTACTCCCGTGACACATCGGACACGTAAAGCCGTTTCCAAACCATCCCCTCGCCCCATCCAGAGTAGCATCAGCGATGAGTGAATGACTTATTAAAAAACAATTTACTACGATCCAGCCCATTCTGCAGGTTGCGGAGGAGTAGAAATCGTATCGTGCTGCCAAAACCCGACTGAAAAGTATCCGTTTACCTCAAGTGCAACGATGGTTACACGAACAAGCCACGTACACCTTACACAAACCCATTTGACGAATATTTTCCAGACGTCACACCCGAGCGGAGAGCATCTATCATCAATGGTAAGCCGATTTAGCCGATGTCTCTCATTTGACCACCTACAATCGTGGCTACAAATATTTGTTTTGTGTCATCGACGTCCTTTCCAAATTTACATGGGTCGTGCCATTGACTTCCAAATCGAGCACTGAGTTAGTGCAAGCATTCAAACTGGTGTTGAAACAAAGTGGTCGTCACCCTCTTCGATGACAAACTGACAAAGGCACCGAATTTCTGAACCAAGCTTTCCTAAAAGAATTGAAGAAACGAGACATTCATTTTTTCACCACTGAGAATCCCGAAACTAAAGCCAGCATCGTACAACGTTTTCAACGCACCTTGAAAGAACGCATGTGGAAATATTTTACACATCAACACACTCTCAAGTACATCGACGTCTTAACGCACTAGGTCCAAGCGTACAACCAATCTTACCATCGGAGTATCGGATTTGCCCCCAAAGAAGTGACTCCTGACAACGAAGTGACAGTCTTCGGGCGCCTGTTTGGTACGGTGACTGTCCCCAAGAAAGTGGAGTGTTGACGGCAGGAGTTTGGGTGCGCATTGGCAAAACCAAACGCACTTTCGACAAAGGTTACATACCCAGCTGGACCACCGAATTGTTTCGTGTCACTGGACGAGTACGTGGT
Organism: Megalonaias nervosa; assembly: GCA_016617855.1. Lineage (NCBI taxonomy): Eukaryota > Metazoa > Mollusca > Bivalvia > Unionida > Unionidae > Megalonaias > Megalonaias nervosa. The sequence goes on from JAECUM010057395.1 coordinate 21,233, forward strand.
CGTCATCCTACCGTCTATATATTGGAAGACATGAACGGAGAAGTGTTAAAAAGAACGTTTTACTTGCCCGAGGTACAACGCGTGGCCAAAATAGAAGACGAAGTGTACGAGATTGAAAGCATTCTCGATCAAAGAACCCGTAAATTGGGAAAACGTCGTGTCAAAGAAGTCAAAGTACATTGGAAAGGATATCCGCCAAGTTTTGACTCTTGGATCGACGCTTCGCAAGTAATCGAGTATAAAAAGAAGTGACCATCATGCCCTTCAACACATCCTCAACCACTACCACCGCAGTGACCACTCCTTCGCCCAGTTCTTCTGTGCAAGTTCTACAAAAGCAACCCTTGTGGGTGTGGTGTGGAGAACGTGTGCCTAAAACGCAAATCGTCTTTCCTGCCATATCGTTGTGGTGTATTGTGTCATCGGTGCTGGCATTGCCAATTTGAGATTGCAACAAGGAGACAAACAATTGTGGACCATTTTACTGAGCAGTTGCATCTGTTACCTTATTCCCAATCCGTCCCTGAAATACTCTTTTAACAGGAACAACGGGAGAATTGCGTCCAACTTCAGTCACCCTCCCAATAGTTACAATAGCAACCACAATCCTCTTTTAGTCGCTCCTCTCACCTCCAGCAACCCCTCGGACACTAGAACTCTGGAATTATGAATAACCAATTTTACTTAACGTTACCCAGTAACAGTTCCATGGATGTGTTTCCCCACAATACCTTCTCCTGTTTTACGGCCAAATTACCTCAGGCCATCCAATTGGATCATTAAGCTCATTGGGAAGTGGCTTTGGTGGAAACGACTCACACTACACAAATCAAAAACATCATTGAAAATCAAAACACTTTTACGGTCGAAGTTTATGACGAGCAAGTGCAACGAAACTTGGATGAACGCACCACTGCAGGTGACTTTGAAAACACATGACCCCAAAACTAAACGTTCCACTTATCTCTTGACCATTCCTGAAGGCTATTATTTTAGCGCTCAAGATCTGGTGAAGGCGACTACTACCAAGTTCAATGTAGTGTTTGGCAAAGCCTTGGAGAAAATCAAACGAAGTGTCACGATCGAGTAGCATAAAATAGTTCGTCGGCTACTGATCAAATTTTCAGAGCACAAAGTATTGGCATTTACATTTTGTCCCGAACTGGGTGGAGACCTCAAGTTGATCAAGATTAAAAACGATATACCAGCCGTTACCGGAAACTTGTCTTTTGCAAAGTCTTTTCAATTCCCTTTAGAAATGAACCAAGGACTCAATTTGATCATTGTATACTCTGACGCGGTGGTGTACAACGTGGTGGGACACACCTCCGTACCGTTACTGCGAGTCATTCCTTTCAAAGTGGATTCTGCCACAACCGCTGACGAGGAAGGTAGAAACACCTATCACGTTCACCGCGAATTTGTACATCCTCACTATCTGCCCTTCAGTAAGTCGTATTTCGACACTGTGAACATTACTATAAAAGGAGATCCGGGACAAAATATTCCATTCCCCAAAGGGAAAGTCACGGTGAAGCTCCACTTTCGAAAAAGATTACTCTAACAACTTGTCAGTCATGTATCCTCTGCACCAAGGAGTCGCTCGACAGGACATGGTTTAGGAGATATTGTGAAATCTGCATTACGTTCGCTTGCTTCCGTTTTGAAACCGATGGTGACACGGGGATTGCAGGCCTTGAAAGATGCCGCTTTGAATTTCTCCAAAATGTCATCATAGACATACAAAACCTTAAAGAAGCTTTCTTGAGAGCAGGCAAAACTGTCTTGCTTCAAACGGGCAAGGACATTTTGGGCCGACAAAAAACTCCTATAAATGCCCCGGGCGCTGCCGAGTCAGACATTCCTTCTTCCCTGACGCCACAGCAAGGACAAGGGAGAAAGAGACGACGAGGAAGACACCCCCTTCAGAGGCCTTCACAAGCTCAAAGCTAGAAAGACCAAGAAAAGAAGAAATGTCCAAGACTTAGACGTTTTTGTTTATTAAATCACAAACAGAGAAAGAAAAAGGATGCACCGAGAGTCTTTCGCATGTTCCAAGTCGGAACTGTATTTGTTTGCCATGCCACCCACCATGATGACGATCCAAGAATCCCAATGGGTAGAATTTCATCCCGTCTGCTCTTTGACGGATTCAGCTCCCATCGAGTTTGAAATCAAAGGACAGCCCGAAGATTACATCGATCTGAATAGCAGTTACTTGTACCTGAAACTCAAAGTGATCAAAGCGGACAACAGCGTTTCAGGAGCCGATGCTAGATTAGCTCCAGTGAACAGTTTCATGCATTCCTTGTTCATCGAAGTGGATTTGCACTTGAATAACAGACTGGTCAGCAGTAGCATGGATACTTACCCTTACCGAGCGTACCTGGAAAATCTCTTGACGTACGGAAAAGAGGCCAAGAACACTCATCTCGATGCTTGCGTGATATGGAAACCTGACACCGCAGGCGAGGACAGGTTTAAGGAGACAGTCCTGGCAGAAGCTGACGATCCTCACAATGTGGGCTTTAACGACCGTCGAAAGAAAATTCTGCAAGGACGTAGTTTAGAACTGATGGATCGTTTGCATTTGGTCATGTGATTGCAAGACAAGTATTTGCTCAACGGAGTGGATATCCGCCTGAGACTGAATCGCAACAGTGCCGCTTTCCATTTGATGGCTCAAGCTAACCTGTAAAAAAGCATCATCCAAGAAGCCAGACTTTACGTGCGCCGCGTGGAAGTGTTACCTAAAGCCAGAAACGACATTAGTCACACGTTGAGCAGAACGACTGCCAAGTATCCGAGACGATGCGTGGAAGTGAAAACTTTCACTATTGCCACTGGACTCCGATCCAAGATTGAAGATCATCAGTTCCAAGGACAGTTACCTAATGTTTCAAGGTTGGTTCCATTAGCAATGCAGCCCTCAACGGAGCCGTCACTGCCAACCCTTTCCAGTTTAAGCACAACAGAGTGTCCATGATCGAAGTCGGTCGCGATGGCAAAACCTTGTGCACCAGCCCCTTCGAACCTAATTTAGCCCAGAAGAATTATTTGAGATCGTACTTGTCCCTGTACGAAGCCACGGGAGAGCTAGGGACCAACAGCAGCCACGGCATTTCGTACGAAGATTATGAAGGAGGTTACACTTTGTGGGCCTTTGATTTCACTCCAGACCAAGGCAGCGACGAGGGACATTTCCGCCCTATAAAATCCGGTCAACTGCGTGTGGAACTTCAGTTTGCAGAAGCTCTCGCCCAAACGGTGAACGTCATCTTGTATGCAGAATTCGATAATACCATAGAAATCAACAGTTTGAGAGAAGTCATTCTAGACTATTATAAACTATGGAAGACTGTAATCATTCTTTGAACAGTAGAAAATCTTTGGAAATGGAATGGGAGGATACCGTGGAAGCCATGGAAAACGAAGAGGGCATAGTGATGAGGTCCAAATGGCCAGAACAAGAACAACATTTAGTCTCCTATTTTGCTAAACACCTGGCGGATAAAATTACGAAATTGATCAAGAAACATTGCTATGGATGTCAAAACGATAATCCCAGTCAAATTCAACACGATAAATGCCTGATGCTGAATCAAGAAGAAAAATTGGACGAGTATCTGGAGGACCCTTGGGGTCTCATCTCAGAAGAAGCAGTGTTGCATCAATGGTATAAAGACTTGTGTGATCATTCCTCTCCTCCATTGTCTGCTCTGGAGATCCATCACATCGAAGCTCTCTTGTCCCAGAGTGCGGAGACGAAGCGAAGAAACGGTTACTTGTCAGAGATTTTCAAGCAAAAAGTCAGAATTGAATTGATGACTTATCATAACCTGTGAAAAAAATAAGAAAAAATGGATACCTGGGAACTTTTTTTCCTTTTCAACAACAGTTAGTACACTGCTTCTTGGAATCCTGTCGTGTGTGTTAAAGATAAACTGTCTCATCGCAAACCTCAAGACCATCAAGCTTATGTCGTCAACACGGACGACAGTCATCTCCCAGGAATCCACTGGGTAGTCGTCTACTTCCCTAAAGATTGTTGTGTGGAGTATTTTGATTCGTATGGATTGCCCCCTTTGGAAGACGACATCATCGACTTTATGAGAAGAAATGTCCAGATGACATGATTCAATAATGTGAAATTACAAGGCACAGATTCCATGGTGTGTGGACAATAATGTATTTTCTTCATCAACGCAGTCTTGGATATTCCTTAGAATATTTAGTGACTTATTTTGATAGTAACTCTTCTAGAAACGATGAAAAAGTAGATCGATGGTTTTGTGACCGTTATGGATATATTTTGTCTTTAGCTAGGAAATGTAGTGTACATCAGTGGCCCCATGACTTCCATCAGTGGAAATCTAACATGATTTCACAATGTTGTCAACCTTGTCAAAAAAAGTTTGTATTATGTTATATGAATTGTTAGTTGGTAGTTATTTGTTGAATAAAAAATGTTGTGTTGTGAAAAATATGTCTGTCGTTTGTTTTCAAAAAATGTTATACATGCTCTTTGACTTCTCTCTGTCCCTCACCATGAAATCAGCTCTATAGCGTTCCGACACTAAACCTCAGTAGCGGTGTTTTCTATCGCGTCCGCGCTTGAGTCATATAATACGGGGCATTCTCCAGTCTGAGCATCCATTGTTGATTCCTCAACCTATGAAGATGCCTTCAAGACTAGCCAAGCTGAACGAAGTCTACGTGAATTTACACCGTGGCAGGCAAAACCTGATACTGAAGCATGATGAGATAGAGAATATCAGGATGTTGAAAGTGGTCGCAGACCTGATAGAAGAACTCTTCAGAGATGAAATCAAGAAAGAGCAAGAAGAGTGGATGGAGAAGTATAGACTTCAGAAGCAGAGAGAGCCGCAACAACAGCAGCAGCAACAGCAGAAGCATGAGTCAGACAGTGGTTTTGTCGACAGCCGTGTAGACACGAAAGAGTTCTCCTTCTCTTTCCGTAGAAGCAGACCCTATCCTGTAAGAAAGCCTGCAGCCAGACGACGACGCAATCTTAGAAGATAAAAGATTGCTATAACTCCCCGTCAACAAAACAGCCCTTGTCAGGGCTATGCAACCCTCTGGAAAAGAGATACTAGTCAAATTGCCAAAATTTAAGTTTGTAGTTAAAGTAGAAACGTGTCTATAAGCACTTCGTTTCTCTGGCTTGTTAGATAGTGTGTGCGTGTGTGCGTGTGTGCGTTTGTAAGTAAAAAAGTCAATGTGAGTGTTTCTTTTAGGTCCGCGCGTTCCAGGTTTTATGGAGATGATATTGGTATTGTAACGTTTGGTGTAAGGAGGTGTTTTCCTTCACGTTCGCGCTTCAGGGATTAAAAGCGAAGCGTTCGTCAGTCTGGCTACCCAGCGTTGATTCGTCAACTGCAACAACATGAGCAGACTCACCAAACTTCTTGAACTCCAGATGCACCTGGAATATGCCAGGCGCCTTTTATATGAGCTGGCTATAGAGGCCATAGTGGAAATTGCAAGAATTGAAGATGAGGAGGAGAAGGAAAAGAAGAAAGAATAGAAGGAAAGGATCCTGTCTCACCTCATGCTTAGACCTTTGTGTGAGGTCAAGCCTGGGGTTATGACGCCTCCACATCCATTAGCAGCACCACCACAGCAACGTCAGCTACAGCCGCAGCCACAACCACAACCACAACCGAGAAGCGCTGTCCCGCAGACAGAAACCTGGGAGGAAGAATTGGAAAAACAGAGGCAAGAGTGGGAGCCTCAGCGTCAGCAACATCATCCCAGGGTGTGGCATAAAAAGAAGGAAGGAACAAGTGTTCACTATCCCTCAAACTGAGGAGTGGGATAGTGAAGCCAATCAACCTCCCTTTGCACTCTCAACCACAAATGTAAACTGGGAGCAGGACTGGAGCATAGGATGCGAGTGTGGGGCTAAACCTGGGAGGTGCCGACATTAAGAGGTGAATCTGGAGTCCTAAAAAACAGCCCCTCTCAGGGCTAACTAGATCTCTAGAAGAGAGACACTATTCAAGTTGTCAATTTGTGTGAATGTGGAGTAGTGTGACTATAAACACTAACTCCCTTACTGATGTGGGTTCGCGTACGTTTGTTTGTGTGTTTGTGTGCGCTCATACGTTTGTGTGTTTGTATACGTTCGCTTACGTTTGTTTTTCCCTTCACAAAAAAGCCCTTGTCCCTACACTATGTGGATAGTATATAATGGATTATTTGATAGTGGATATTGGGTATTTTTCTTCCCTTTTTGTGTGGATAGTATTTTTTGGGTTATTTGATAGTAGATATTGGGTTGTTTTCTTCCCTTCTGTGCGGATAGTAGATAATGTGTAAAGTTATTGTAAAGGATGTTTGTTTTTTTTCACGTCCGTGCTTCAAGTATATAAAGTATAGCGGTCGAAAAAATCGACCAACCAGTATGGGGGCATTAAACGGTCGCGAATGCCCTAATGGGCGAATGCGACCTTAATGCAAGTAAGTAAGTAAGCAGTCCGACTACTCAGCGTTGACTAGTCAACACGTTGGAAAATGGATTTGTTCAACGAATTAAAAGGCACTTGGTACTGGATGGTAGATGGTGGATGCAGCGTATGTGGTAAAAAGGCTTGCACATGAATGGGGGTATCCAGACAGACTAGACTTTGTGACAAGTCAAGTGACCAGTCTGAAAGTAGAGAGAGATCTGGTGAAAGACATGATAGAGGAGGAAGTGGCGAAAATAAGAGGCTTTATTCAGCTTAAGTATGTTAGAGTGGGAACATTGAAGGAGGCTCTTGAAGGTGTGATCAAAGTGAGGCATTTTTGACAAGGAATAGTGAATTTCACAGTGTGGTCTTTTGTGAAGTGGGGATTAGACCAATTAAAGAAAGCAGAAGAAATGATTAGAAAGGTGCTGGAAGAAGAGATTTAGAAGAGGTAAGAAGATAAAAGATTCATGGACGAAGGAGAGAAAGGACAAAGAAGTCAGAAAGAATAAAGAGGACTTTGAGAGACTGGATCAAAATTGGATCAAGGTGCAGGAAAAGTTTAGATCCATGGGACATCCTGACTGGATGCCAGACAATGAAAAGAAGAAGAAGAAAGGAGTAATAGAGAAAGTGGGGAGATGGTGGAAGAAGTGGATAAAATAGAAGAACTCAAAGGCCACTCCATTGCCTCGAAAAAATATCTATTCTCTATTGCCTAAAATTTTTTTAGTCGATTTTATAATTTATGTGTGAAAGACTTATGTTCATAAATCTATGCATGTGTTATATATGTCTTTGTCTCTACTGTATTTGTCTCTACCTAGGGCAGCGCGTATTTATGTCAGCTACTTGCAACATTGTTGCCAATGTCCAGTACCGTGACGTCACCTCACCTGTTCCATTCCTATAAACCCTATACAAAAACCCAACCTTGTCCGTAAACTTGCCCACGACCTTTTTGACTGAGATTTCGATTGTCCGTATAAATCTTGTCCGTAAAAAAGTGCCCCATTCACTACTACCGTTTGTAATTGCTCCAAATGTGTATTCTTTTGTGAAGACAAGTTTGCTTAATTGTCTTCATTATTAGGGAAAGTACAAACTTCCATCTAAGAGATCAGTATCTTGCATATGTTGTGTACAGAATATATGACTTCTTTGGGGTTTTAAACCTGCTATTGCAACTTACCCAGATAGTATGAACTTTAACATTGTACTTGACGTTGTCACAACATATTTCCAAATTGCAAAGGCTAGCACAGACGAAGGATGATATTTGTCTAAATGTGTTAGGTATGAACGGATTAAATTATTGTGATCTAGGCTGTAGTTGTGCCAGGTAACTATTGTTTGAGACTGAAGGTAGGGTGCTATTTAGAATGGGTCGGTAGAGAGTAAATAGTACAAGATAGCACATACATGCAGCTTCTTTCCTAATAGTTTGTTTTGATGTGTACACTACATATACTGCCTTCAACCATTTGCAGACGTTTACCAACCGTGCTATCGTTCTCTGATTATTAATTATTATTTCCTGTTTTTATTTCATATTTGTTTACGTCCTGTTTTATTTTCTCTTATTTTTATTATTGATGCGCCTTCAGTTATTGACGCCATTGCTACTCTTTTATACATATTATTCTTAATTTATGTTTCCTTTATCCTCTTCTTCTTCTGTTTCATCTGTATATCAAAAGGGCTTCCTAGTCTCTGCGTGAATGATAGTGATGCCATTCCTCATATAAATTTGCTCTAAAAAGGTGAACTTCTGTATTTCAGTCTGATTTCACAGAGATTTCTTCTGCCAGCTCAGTGTTATAAATATCACACAACGTGAAGTGTTTCGTGGTCGTATCATCTTAGTATGATATACGAATCCCGATACATTTAGTATAATATGTATAGTAAGTAAAGTTTAGTGCCTATGATTTGGAGATCTGGGTAAAATAAGAGATTTTTAAATTTTCTTAAATCCCAACAACCAGCAAGTAGCCCTCCCCCCCCCAAAGAAACAATACAATAAAGACAACAAACATTAAATTTGTTTCTGCTGGATACCCATGTTACAATCATATGAGAGATTTTGTACAAGGTCTACCTGGGCTATGAATGTTACCTCAAATCGTATCCACTAATTCACGCAGGTGGGGGTGGGGGACAGTAGGAGATGGGGCTATCCTTTTGAGCGATAATTTCAATTAAACGCCTGTTCAAAATACAAAGGCATTGCATTTGGAACAAAGCAGACCTAGATATTTCATCTCAGAATTGTAGACCGTAAAAAGATCAACATTTAGGACCTAATCAAGATAATCGTTAATTTCGCACATAATTAAATAACTGATTATGGAATTGTTGGGTGGTATTTCTACTTGGTCATGAGCACTAGATTTAGATTGTTACGTATATTTAATTTTTATTCTGTATTGGCATTTGTTCATGATTACACGTTATTTAAATAAAACTTTTATTGTGTTATTGACATTTGTCCATAATTAAGGATAGGAGTTATGGCCTCTGTCATGTAGGGTACACGATACAGCCTTGATTCTGACCTTAGAATGTTCTAGAAACGAATTTGTTTACTGTTTGATAGAAATTTCCATTAATATGACCCTCATCCGGGTCCTCAAATTGTGTCATAGATTTTTTTTATTTTATGGTTAATTATATTTCAATTACTCATTCCTATTTTAACATCAACCTATATTTTGTTCTTATGTTTTAAAGTTTATTTACAATTGTCGACCCCTCCGGTGCCCCGAAGTGGTTAGAACGTCCGCCTCGAATGCGAGACGTCGCGGGTTTGAACCCCAGCTGAGTCATACCAAAGACTTCTAAAAATGGTACTACTGTCATAGACTCAGGATTAACCAGCTGTGCACCATAATGGAATTGGGGTGGATATTTACTACTGCATGTGAAATCTCCATATGTTATCAGAGATGTTTCTTTTAAGATAATAGTGTTACATGTTTAGCTTATTGGACCTTGGGCAGCGCAAGAGCATTTAGTTGTGGCGAATTAGTTTCTTTGTAGTCACATGAATTTTCGATAATGTGCCACTTCATAGGCATATTCTCAGACTTCCTGCCGCCCATGGAGTCAAATTATACTGAATTGCTAGTTGGCTAATCCCATATTTATTATGCCTGTAGGAAATATCTGTCAGTAAGTTTTAACTATTACCATGTTGATCAATATATTATACTTGGTTTGTGAATGTTTGACATTTTACATTCAGCACCGTTTCTTGCACAAATTACATGCCTGTATTACCCCATTTAATACCAGATGTGTTTTCTCCATTATGTGGTTCTTGATGGGAACATCACAACACGTGTATTAAATATGAAGTTTCAGGTTGTTCGTGTTTCGCGGTAAACGAACTTTTCGTCGATCGAGTCAAGTTCTTATGGACGCCATTTTTGTCAGTTTGTGACCCATGACCTCGATGGTTTGATATTACACGTATGTGATTCACATTCATTTACACTCAGATGAAGTCATAGTGAACTTATTGCCGAAAGCAATATCTGAAATATACTGACTTTATATAAAAACTGTAAGATTTATTGAGTAATGTAATTTGTTTTGTGCATAGTTGCAACCTCCCTAGCAACTGCAATTCTTTCAGCACCATGATACCCTGTCATTGGTTTGTCACAGTTTATCCATTTGAGAGCTGTTGTTCTGCTACTGAAAACTATATAGACAAATTAGGATATAAAGTTTTTGTCTCAGAGTTTTATACAGAGTAAGATATAAGATGTGAGAATGTTTTATATATTGAAATATATCGAACCTTATTCATATGTGGTTGACATCGCAAGAATTGCGCTAGACTGAGGTTTGCCAGTTTGTCACATCTGATTCGTTGGCGGATTCGGTCTGCCATTTGGTTCAGTACTGTCACGTGGTTAAAAACTGAAGGTATTATATTGGAGTGGAAGACAGTACTTGTCAGATAAGTGCAGAGCGCGGTCAAATTCAAAACCAGAAGTAACACCTGTGAAGTCCAACACCCTTTTCAGGTAATGACATACATAAATTGCTAAATGAATAATAATAATAATAATAATAATAATAATAATAATAATAATAATAATAATAGTAATAATAAAAATATAGGACTGGCAAGTTAACAATAATACTTTGAATTATTTGGACATTATTTAGGTGTAAAGCTAGTAAAATAAGCAATACTTTGAACATTTGAACGTCCGTGTTTTTAACAGTATGCAGAGGCAAGCATTTTGGAAAATTACGTAGGAAATGTTTGAGTAAGTAAATTAATCTTCCAAATTGTCGTGCAGTTATCTCCCACCACATTGGTAACCTGGGTTAAACGAATACAAAGCAAATCTTCAACTCTCGTCTGTTGGGGTCACTCTATGATTTCCAATCATTATTTCATTTTTTAACATTGAAACAGACTATCATGTTCTGAGACATTTTATTGAAATGATCCAGCAACAAGTCATCGAAAATTAACGTCAGGATCTAATTGTTATGATACAAGGGTGCAAGCAACGGGTGTTTCCTTGCAGGAGTATGTTTGTCTTATCCAAATGAATATTTTGTAACGATGACAGCTTTCCAGTTTCTTAGTTGTGTTACTCTCATTAAACAGTTTTGTTGACTTTACTGTTGAGTGGAAGTTCTTCAATGAACCCTCCCTAGGAGACAGGAAGTAGAGGTCGCTTATACTATCATCTGCCCAGCTTGTCGCTCAGTGTTAGTCCTGGTTGGCCTGGTGTCAGGATAATGTGACTGGGTGGGACATCATAGATGTCTGCCTCACTTCGGACATCGTAGCGCTATGACTGAAACATTGTTAAAGCTACGTTAAAAATTCAAATTACACACACACACACACACACACACACACACACACACACACACACATACACACACACACACACACACACGCCATCTTTTCTACAAATTAATCTGACTTTTATATTATAAATAAATTCAATTTGTATTATTCTACAAAGAACAAGCATCAAATATAAATAATATTTCTGATTTATATCTTTTTCCATAAATGAACAATTATTTTTAAGTGTAAAACTTGGGTTTAGACCCCAGTTGAGTGAAGCAGGTGAAATGCCGTCAAAATATATATGTACCATAGAAATTAGAAGCTACATAAGAAAGACCGTACCTTATTTGATAAAATTGGATGCTTTTAACCAAAAATCAGAACGGTATTTTGGAGGAACCAAGAGCATAACATTTATGTTCATTTAAACATGTGGACCCAGCTGACCATCTTAACAAGATATTCCAAAACTTCGTAAAGATTAAAGAGAATCACTGGAAGGGCCTGTCACATTTGCTCAAGATATTTTGAAGCGTTTTTACTTAGTGTTTTCTTAGAGAAATAATTTCGTAAAAATTAAAGAGCATCACTGGAAGGGCATATCACATTTGCGGAAGATCTTTTGTAACGTTTTTACTCGGTGTTTTCTTAGAGAAATACTATTTTCCTATAGTAATGAAGAATCATTTTCTGCTTAGATGCGAACAATTAAATATTCCTATCCTCAAGGGCAGACAACCCAAAACAGTATTTAAAAAAACTGGAGACATCTTCTTTTAAATGTGCATTATAATTGCCAATACACTAAAAATGGTCTTCCTGATATTATAAGTACTGACCAAGCTGATTAATTCGGGGAAGTATATCGGTGAAAATATCTCACAGCTTACAGCAAGACCGGGACGTGAAGACCGATTTGGTACATTTTCTGAGCCAGGCGGTATATCACAATGTTTGGGGTTCTTTTTCAATAAATTTCATCTAGATAATTGGGTAATTATCTCTGAATCTTATGAATAGGTTCTGAATTAGAAAGTTCGGATTTACTTCAAAGTGAGCATTCCACTTCATTTAAACATTATAGGCAAGATTACAAACGTTGAGCATCTGCCTTTGAATAATATAGTTATATGTGGTGATTTTAGGAGCAGAACATCTGCGTATGACGATTTTGTTTCCAGTGATACCAGCCCTCATCATATCTGTACTACTAAATATTTATATTGTAGATAGTTGCATACCGCCGCGTCTGACAGGGTACTTTCAAACCAGATTCTAACGGACTTGTGCTGCTTCGGGTTTGCAGGCAAACAGCTTGCCCAGCATGAATGGTCGAGTAGGCATTAATAATAAAGTTATCAAGTACAAGAGGTCCACATTTTGACGCTTTTGATAAAAACTACCTTTTTATTACACGAGGTTGAATTTCTGAAAACATCCTTTTGACTCAGTAGTTTTTCTGTTTGTTTTTCTTTTTTGCTGTTGTTGTTTTTTGTTTGTTGGGGTGGATGGATGTCGCTCTTTCAGTGAGTGAATGTCTTTATCTATTTTATTTTGTCTTTATCGGCTTCAATATGCGCTTCATCGTTTCGACATAGTTTAAGTTCATTAAAAGCGGATCGTTGCTATGTTCAACTTGCTGACACTCCTTTCTGTTCCTGCGGTGGGATCGAAACCACCATGCACTTTTTCTTGTTCTGTCCCAAGTACAGTAGACAAGGAACTGAGTTGATGAGAAAATTACTTTCAATATCACATGCAACTATTAGCTTAGAATTACTGCTTTGGGGAAAGGGCGATGTAAATGAAAAATATAAAATTTTACATCATATATGCAAATATATAACTGCTACTAGAAGATTTCAATAACTTACTCAGATCGTAATTACTGTCATTTTACTGTCATTGTGCTTCTCTCTCTCTCTCTCTCTCTCTCTCTCTCTCTCTCTCTCTCTCTCTCTCTCTCTCTCTCTCTCTCTCTCTCTCTCTCTCTCTCTCTGAATATGTTGCATTACTTGTATCATGTAGGGAGAGGGCTAATTTAAGTTGTCAGAATTTGTGTCCAATCCTACTGTATCCTGTTGTGACAATAAAATACGTTTAGACCATAAACATCATTTTCTCTTTTTCCAATACAATTATCAATTATCACTTTGATTTTTCCCCTTGACGTGCCACTCATGGTGCATGGTACAAATGATTATCTATATATATATATATATATATATATATATATATATATATATATATATATATATGTATATATATATATATATATATATAACAACTATATATATATATATATATATATATCTGCATGTGTGTGCTGTTTAATTTGAATGTGTCTGCTTCGTGTAATTGTATACTCATATTTACATTCAATCAACCGATTTCGCATCTGGAAATAAATACGACAGTTGTTTATTGATTTGCATAGTTCTGGTGTATTTTTATTTCAGAAATGCAGTAATTAATTCCCACAACCATATGTTGCTGTCCACACCGACCAGTTTAGTCAATTCAGCCACACCTGCATATCACACTGTGATATGTGTCTTTTCAAACTGTGATATGTGTCTTATCACACTGTGATATGTGTCTTTTCCTAATCGATTTGGTGATCTTCATTTGCATTTTTGTCGTTTAGTATCTCGTACACCAGGTTTTAGTTTTTACGATGCATTTGTTTTTCAGCATTTTGAGATGTTGGTGGAATCAGCTGAATATGCTTGAATGTAGTCTCTCTTTTTCTCTGATGTTATTTATTGCCCGGTTTGGTGTTTCTTATTTAACTCCTTTTTATTCTAATACTTTGTTGTTTTGTTGTTGTTGTTGTTTTAGTCATCTTTGTTATATTAAAGAAATATTTATCGTTCAAAATGTTTTTAATGTCCCTTCATACTTTTTGTGTTTGTTGTTCTTCTGACACAAATTTTAACGGAATGATACTGTATAATGGTTCCTAATTGATTAAATGATTAATTGATTAAATGGTTAAATGATTAGTTGAACCCTTTTGATTTCAGAAGCCCTACCTTTTGCGTTTAAATCTGTCGGTCTTCAAAATATTTTCAGCTATGTATCTGTCATCTTGCTAATCGTATACACGTAGCTCTAATTCGTAAAGCGTACCCTTAATATCATTTCACATCAAGTCGTCTTGTTTTTGAAGAAAACAAATGCCTGGAATTGCATGCCTGGCTTGATTATTTCTTCGGTAAAGTTTGGAATGTATTCGTTTGTCAATACTCTTCGAAATTCTGACTGTTTCGCGATTTTAAACTTGGAATTCTTAATGTATCAGTTGCTAGGTAACCAAATAGATTCATGGATATTTGTATCTCTTTGTTTGTTGCATGCATCAACTAGTGTTGTGTTCATTGGCTTTTGATTAATTGTGTTGTATCTAGAAATATCAATCTATTTTATGATTTCATTTTTAGCGAAATACTTCCAAATTCTAGTCTTCAGCGTGCTGATTAAATATTCCACGACATATACTGAGTACATCGATAAGTACTCAGTTCTTTTTTCTTTTCTAGCAAATCTTTAACTTCTTAGAGTCATACTCTTTTCTTTAATCCAGCTGTCATCTCCCTAATTCGTTCTTACTTTCTCTCCACAGGAATAGTTTGAGAATGCCTCACTGAATCTGCATTTGTATGCGTCCTTGCATTATTCATCGGGACAGCAAAGACAATGCATTTTCTTCGTCAGTCATTTAATACGGTATCTAAAAACAAATCCAGAGAGCATGGCATGCTGGGAAAATTGTCTTTCGGTGTTATCAACAAGCCAAATGGATATCTATCGACAACTGGAACTTCCTTTAAGTCATGTCAAACTTTGAAATTCCTACCATCGATTTTAGCAAATCTACATCCTTTACTGAGTCACCGTGCGGTATTTTTATTAGAACTTTGTTTTCTTTTAATTTTGTCTATTTCTTTGCTATTTGTTGTAGATTGAGTTCGATAAGTCAAAGGGATTTTCAAACTGCACTTCAAATTTA
>JAECUM010057397.1:0-11199 GCA_016617855.1 Megalonaias nervosa
ATATATACATAGATACGACTCTATGGTCATAAACTAAGTAACAGAAAAGAGTGAAAACCAACAATTTTTGTAAAATTCAACAAATAATTTATTGCCCAAGAATACAAAGTGAAAATTTACATAGAAATTACAGACTTACATTATTGGAAATTAAATCCCAAATAGTCCTAAACGTTTTGTAACAAGTCCAAAGTATAGAGTGTTCCCAATGAATTCCAATCTTTACTGTGCTGATGTGCCAGTTACTTCGAATGTGCTAATGTGCCAACAGTCTTGATATATGACAATGATATAATCCAAAATGCGCTTGAATGAATTCACAATAATTACCACAATAATGATTTAATCCAAAAGTTTTGATTACTTTGTAATTCTAGTAAATAATTTAGAGAAATAAATCACCTCAAATTAAAATTGAAAACAACAATATGACTGATTCCACTTTAGATGCAAAGATAGGAATCAGTAGTTCCAATATAATCAGCCTTAATAAAAAGACACAATTTGAGAACCAGCATGTGGGTCAAAAGTTCATTTCCAGAACATTCTAAATTATAAACGATCTTATATAGATCCGCACTACTGTCAATATAACAGACCAAATTTTTAGGTCGATATCTGTTTTGTTGTTGTTAATCTCTGTAGGCAACATTTAGCTAGACACATGTACGATTAACTAGATTTATGGGGAATTGCCGCGTTTGAAAAGCCATAATGTACGGATTGGTTCAGCCAAAATCAGGAGTTATCGATATATAATTAAGGGCTTAGTTTGTTTAAACTTACCGGAACCGAGTTCAATTCCTGGTTTGTATGGAAGCTGACAGTTGGGAAATTGACCAGAAAACAGTTGGTAGCCATTTGTTGTCAGACGTAGTGCAGTGTTTCGATGTTAGTGAGGCGGGAATTTTATATAATTCTGATTGGTTACGCTGTGGAAGGGGACGTGGGTTCACACGATAAACTATCAGTTTAAATGTGCAGTAGTGGAATTTGCAACTCAGTATGCACTTTTCTACAAGAGAAAAGAACATATGAACAGAGGACTCCGAGAAATTTAATGAGTAAATCTCGTAAAAATCATCCAAGGGGGAAGACGATTGTCTGGAGGATTTGACAGACGCCAAAAGCTTGAAACACAAGGTGAGATAGTTTCGGGAAGAGACACGTTTTACAACCCAAACAGAGTGGAAAGCCAAAAAGGGAAAAATACCAGATACCAAGAATGTTGGAAAGAGGGAAGTAGAGCGAAAAAGACTTACCGGCGCGATGGAGCCAGAAGACAGTCTGAGTGGACTTTTTGGACGGAACCGAACACCAGGTTATGAATCGATACAAGGCAGTGTTATTCGATTTCTCACTCGGTTAAATGATGATTTGATTCTATCGTAAACAGAATCGGCTATTTTTATAATCTTATTTGCATTTTGAAATTCCTTAATTAGTTTGATTCATAGAGAAAGAATTGTATCTTTCGAATTGTAACGTTTATATCATTTGCTTGTGAATTGTTATTGTTTTTGAAATTTGATTAAATTTTGTCTTTATTTGTAACGGGGGCTCGTGTTATTCTGTTCTATATATTAGCTCAGGTTATCTATTTATTCCACCCATAAGTCATACTTTGTATTGACCGTACTCGATAACGGGCAAATTTCACCGTTAGCGATCACCTCTAGATACGAAAGCCAAAACCAGTAAACCCGCCACAAATAAGTTGAGGAGGGGTTTACCACAGTCATCTTAATGGAAATTTCCATGAAACTATAACAGAATTCCTTTCTAGAAACTTCTAAGTCCACAATAAAGGGTGTATCTAGAAGTAAAACTTATTAAACATGTTTCCCCTATATGATATTGTAATAAATCTGGAATATGCGCATTTGGTTAGAGCGTCCCGTTTTAAAGAATTCTTAGATTTTTGTGATTACTTGTTTGATAATTGGAACTCGGTTCTGTGGAAATATTCCTTAACCCGAAATAATTAGCGAATTAACAGGAGCAAACGTCACGGAGTGAAGTGATAGTTAGTTTCCATGATACCATGGTTTAATTTTGATGAATTAAGGTGAGAGCCGCATTAGTGCCCCCGTCGTTCTATAGTCCCTATTAAAATCTAGTGGTGTACATAGGTTGTGGGACTGCAATGCAGCATTTATGGTTGGAGACTGGTAAATTACACAATGGAATAAACAAGAAGGGACTGTTTCGTCGTCGTCAGATACCGTTTATGTCGCCTAGGTGGCAAATGTGATGCGGTTTTGCAGGCGAAATGTGGCTCGAAACCATGATTTGACTGGCCTAAGGTGGTGTAGTAAAATTATTTCCCTGTGTTAGGAGACAGTTGTATTGTTTTACGGCGTGAACTGCTGACGGTACGGAAGGTTGATGAAGAGAAACCATGCAGATGTGCGGTTGATAGACAATTGGAAAGTTGTGAGATCTGTGGT
Organism: Megalonaias nervosa; assembly: GCA_016617855.1. Taxonomy (NCBI): domain Eukaryota; kingdom Metazoa; phylum Mollusca; class Bivalvia; order Unionida; family Unionidae; genus Megalonaias; species Megalonaias nervosa. The sequence goes on from JAECUM010057397.1 coordinate 2,451, forward strand.
CTTGCATTGATTACAGTAAAATTTATTTATTGAATGGACACGTTGGGCTTTTTAATTTACAACATAAGTTGTATGGAAGTCTTTGCAAATTTGGGGAAAACTTATGACTTCTAGAGGTATCGCACCAGGGTTTGATACCGCTCGGTCAAAGCAAATAACCCTGGTTTGTAACAATATTAAACATGTAGGCCCAACACGTACCCCCAGTTATGGATAAAATCCAATCACACAAAATACGAATTAAATATGTGTGTGTATGTATTTTTGGATTTTTAACGTAACTTTAACACTTTTTCAGTGATATCATTATGATATCTGCAGTGTGTCAGTTTATCGTGATGTCTAGCACTGGGGCATCAAGCCGCAGACATGTAGCATAATGTCCAACCCAGCCACATTATCCTGACGCTAGGTCGACCAGTCCTAACACTAACCTCTTAATGCTGAGCGCCTAGCGAGGCAGCTGTTAGTACCGTTTGTATAAGTTGGGTTCTAACTCGCGGCCTCCCGTATCTGATGCGGACGTTCTAACCACTAGGACACGGGAGCGGTGTCGAATTATACATATCTATCTATCTATCTTTATTAGTTATCATATATATATATATATATATATACCTTGTTCCTAAACTATCCATTCATTCAAAGTAATAATTGTCCGATCGGCTCTTCATCGGCCATACATTAGTTACGATGCCAGCCTCCAATCTAACCATGCAATGTCAAGGTTACAGTAATGTTTCGTACCTGGATAATCCAACATGGCGGCATATGGGGGTCATGCAAAACTGTGTATTTGTATCGATAATTTTATTTTTTGAATTGATAAAGTGTCCGTTTAGTTGGTTAATTGACAATTCGTCCCAAAGGCAATTTGTCCCCAAGACAATTCGGTCCAACTTGGACTGAAAATAAGACTGTTCGGCCCAATTTGGAAGACAATTCGGCCCACCTCGAAAGACAATTCTGCTCAACTTAAGGCAACGGCGACAATAGTTTTAAAATTTTTCTTTCTTACAAAAAATAAGTAGATACTGTGTAAACAACATATTTTTGAAAAATTGTTATATGTTGTAAAATACAATAGGTTTTAGAAAACAAAACTTAAAAAAAAAAAATGCACTAGCTTGATATTCTTTGAAAAATATTAATACTCCGTAATGTACATGTATATGAGAGAAAACACAAAAGGACATATCTTGCGCATTCTAATTACGATATTTTTATATATTTATTTTTTGTGTGGTAAAAGTTATATGCACCCGCACAACGACATTCTCAATTTATGTCTTCCTGTCCAATTAACAATATTGATGTATGAAATAACACTTAAATTGTATACATATTCAGATAGATTTGTACAATATTGATGTATGAAATAGCACTTAAATTGTATACGTATTCAGATAGATTTGTACAATATTGATGTATAAAATAACACTTAAATTGTATACGTATTCAGATAGATTTGTACAATATTGATGTATGAAATAACACTTAAATTGTATACGTATTCAGATAGATTTGTACAATATTGATGTATAAAATAACACTTAAATTGTATACGTATTCAGATAGATTTGTACAATATTGATGTATGAAATAACACTTAAATTGTATACGTATTCAGATAGATTTGTACAATATTGATGTATAAAATAACACTTAAATTGTATACGTATTCAGATAGATTTGTACAATATTGATGTATGAAATAACACTTAAATTGTATACGTATTCAGATAGATTTGTACAATATTCTATACAATATTCTATACAATATTCTAGACAATACATATATATTTTTCTAAGATTGGTAACACCATCCATGAGATATTATAATAAATATATTTAATTTGAGGCTTCACGTTATTATCACAACGCTGCACATTAGACACACTCAACTGCACACAGATTTATAAAATATAGATGACATATTTGTCACAAATTAGCGGCAAGAGTAATTTTGTTCTAATTAACTTACGCGTATACCGTACAGTATGTAATTATTTCCTTGAAGAAAAAAAAAAAAACTTGTTAAAACTATTGTCACAATTGTTTTACTGAGTTGGGCCGAATTGTCTTATAAGTTGGCCGAATTGTCATTTTTCAGTCTAAGGTGGGCTGAATTGTCTCGATACCCGTTTGGTTAAGCTAAGTGAAAAACATGATTATTTCTATCAGAAACAGGGGCACCTGAACATTTGCGGAATTGAATGTTGTGACTTAGTTGTGTTTGTGCCACCAAATGACGTCATGGTAATCACTGTAAAAAGAGACAAAGAATTTTTCAATACAGTGATGTTGCCAAAACTTTCAACCATATGGTTCAAGAAACTGTTGCGACTCTTTTTAAGTTAATATTTATGTGTTGGGTATATACTAGTCAAAATTCCTAAGTACCCACCTAAGAATATGTCCATAATATTCTCGCTCTTTACATATTTTTAGATCCGTATCTCAATTTAGTTTAAATTAATAAATATAAGTTCATTCAATATCTTCATACTAAAGTGACAAAACGTCCTGCATATTACCTATGATCAAACATATTTTAGTTAAACGTTGAATACATTGTGAAATTTTAGTTCATTGTTCATTCTGTTTAATTTGAATATCGTGATTGTTCTGTTGAATTTAAATATTGTGATTGTTCTGTTGAATTTGAATATTGTCATTGTTCTGTTGAATTTGAATACTGTGATTGTTCTGTTGAATTTGAATATTGTGATTGTTCAGTTGAATTTAAATATTGTGATTGTTCTGTTAAATTTGAATATTGTGATTGTTCTGTTGAATTTAAACATTGTAATTGTTCTGTTGAATTTGAATATTGTGATTTTTCTGTTGAATTTAAATATTGTCGTTGTTCTGTTGAATTTGAATATTGTGATTGTTCTGTTGAATTTGAATATTGTGATTGTTCTGTTGAATTTGAATATTGTGATTTTTCTGTTGAATTTAAATATTGTGATTGTTCTGTTGAATTTGAATATTGTGATTGTTCTGTTTAATTTGAATATTGTGATTGTTCTGTTGAATTTAAATATTGTGATTGTTCTGTTGAATTTGAATATTGTGATTGTTCTGTTGAATTTGAATATTGTGATTGTTCTGTTGAATTTAAATATTGTGATTGTTCTGTTGAATTTGAATATTGTGATTGTTCTGTTGAATTTAAATATTGTGATTGTTCTGTTGAATTTGAATATTGTGATTTTTCTGTTGAATTTAAATATTGTGATTATTCTGTTGAATTTAAATATTGTGATTTTTCTGTTGAATTTAAATATTGTGATTGTTCTGTTGAATTTGAATACTGTCATTGTTCTGTTGAATTTAAATATTGTGATTGTTCTGTTGAATTTAAATATTGTCATTGTTCTGTTGAATTTGAATATTGTGATTCTTCTGTTGAATTTAAATATTATGATTGTTCTGTTGAATTTGATATTGTGATTGTTCTGTTGAATTTGAATACCGTGATTGTTCTGTTGAATTTGAATATTGTGATTGTTCTGTTGAATTTAAATATTGTGATTGTTCTGTTGAATTTAAATATTGTGATTGTTCTGTTGAATTTGAATATTGTGATTGTTCTGTTGAATTTAAATATTGTCATTGTTCTGTTGAATTTGAATATTGTGATTGTTCTGTTGAATTTGTATATTGTGATTGTTCTGTTGAATTTGAATATTGTGATTGTTCTTTTCAATTTAAGTATCGTGATTCAGTTTAATAATGCTGAATAAAATGTGAAATTAAGCTTCATTTTTCAATTTGTTTACACTGAATATTGCGACTAAACGCATGCACATATGATGGTGTTGATGACAATCTACTGTTTGTTTTGAAAAGGTATGGGTTTATCCGTCTGTCTTTTTGTCCAAAAACATTTGCGCATTACGGACGAGAATTTCATCATTGTTCATCTAGAGTATTGCGGTTGGTACACATTAATTGAAATTTAACTGCCTCTAAAACATCATTCAAAGGATTGCAACTTTGTCTTTCTTTCTGCTCTACTCAGATTCAATCTGAAATAACAGCATTGTTTTCATTTTATAAGCAAGTTTAGAACAATACTGACAGCATGCCACAATAAAGAACTATTTTGCCTCCAGAATTTTGTTTTTATTTGAGCATAGAAACCTTAAGTTGATCATAAGATGTTCTTTTATAATCTCAAAACACAGTGACATTTGTCTGCTGATTCAGCTGTATTATGCATGAAAGTAGATGAACAAAAAATGCACTGTCATATACTTGTCTTTTAAGTCAATGTAAATTGTAAACATTAAAAAAATAAAGTGAATGATAAAACAATAACTTCAATAACAGCCACGAGATTTTCTTGCAAAATATATTAATACAAACCTGTTATATTCATTTATGATATGGCCGGTGTATTATTATATTTTGACCCCTTTAAATTCTGATCCCGCCGGGTCAGCTTTTAACGTTGAAAGTTGACCCAGGGTCAGTTCTTAACGTTGAATTTTGTTTTCACAGTCGTTGAAAACTGATCTCAGCGTTGAATTTTGATCAGATTTCCGGGTCATTTTTTAACGGATATTGTTTTAAATTCCTCATACATGGGTTTATGAATCGTAAAAAAGGAAATGCATAGTATGTATAAAATCAACAAAAGAAATGTAATGCAGTAATGAAATTATGGATATATTTATCTTCCTTATTTGAAATGGATATAATGTAATTTTCTTTGTACTTTGCCTGCTGCATTCTACGCAGAAGTACGCAGTTTTCTAGGCATGACAAACGATTTCTCCCAAATTATTCAACACACTCGTAGAGATTTCACCAAATGTTTGCTTTTAAAAATTCACTGGAGAATGACCGCATCAAGGTAGGCTCAGTAGGACTCTAGTGTACTCGCCACACCAGACAAGAACTGTCACTAATTATTATATTATAATGATTAATAGGTCCCAGCATCCGAGGACGCAATACAACTTGGTACTAAACTGTGTCAGTTAGAACTACTGACATACATTTAACATAATACAAGAGGATGCAATACAACTTGGTATTAGACTGTGTCAGTTAGAACTACTGACATACATTCAACATAATACAAGAGGATGCAATACAACTTGGTATTAAACTGTGTCAGTTAGAACTACTGACATACATTAAACATAATACAAGAGGATGCAATACAACTTGGTATTAAACTGTGTCAGTTAGAACAACTGACATACATTAAACATAATACAAGAGGATGCAATACAGCTTGATATTAAACTGTGTCAGTTAGAACTACTGACATACATTAAACATAACGCAAGAGGATGCAATACAACTTGGTATGACTGTCAGTTAGAACAACTGACATACATTAAACATAATACAAAGGCAGCATTTACACATTGTCCATCAGATAGATTTAGTTCCTGTTTAATACCATTTATCAGTAAATTCTGTGTAAACCATTAATATATACCTTTTTTAGAAAGAAATTTACAATTAGCAAAAACTTAAATGGCCAGATCTTTCAATCAAAACTGATAGGAAAGTATTTTCATGAGAGTTTCCTTAGTTTCATGAGAGTTTCCTTTTTCGAGGCATTATATTTTGACGATTTTTTGCTCATAAAAAATAAAATGCATTTTACATATTTAGTATCTGAAAAAAAATCTGATACAGATTGAAATCAACACAATTATTCAGCGTGTCTTTTAAAATGGTGAAAATAAAGCAACATAAATTTTGAATAGATAGGCAATAATGGAAATTAAACCGACTACCCAAAATGCCGTTCTACCTGTTAACCGAAACATATGAGATAATTGTTCTTTTGTCTATCAAAAACAAGTCAACTATTTATGAATGTACACTCTACTCCATGTGCATCAGAATGGACGCCTGCTTATTTGCTGCCGGTAATCCTAGCGGGACACATGCCTTGTCATCTTGGCTCAAGAAGAAAACACAGTGTTCTCCCATAGCGACAGCCAGATCTTTCAAGTAGCAGATTGTAGCTGCTGAAAAATGAGCATCCACGTGATTGCGCCTTTCACTGTTTGCTGCCTTAAGCAGCTTGACAGGCACTGTGGTCACATGACGCTCACCTTCAGTCGTCGCCGAATTACGTGGAAGTAGACGTAGATATATTCCTGCTCGACTGATGCTGAAGCCATCTTGGACGAGGGCTTCATACAAGACATCCAACGTTTTGCAGCTACTAAGCTTCTCAGATCGTCGCTGCGGATCAGCAGCTGCTCCACATGATACAGTGTCCATGATTGTCTTTAGCAACTGTGGTTGGTCATCTTCTAAGCGGGGCCTTCCTACTTTCTGCCGACAGAACTTTTTGAGTCGCTGGCCAATGCCTGGATATTCTTCCGTAATTTCAGTCAGCTTTCTCTTGAAGTCAAGCCTGGAGTTCTGTTTGCGTGCTAATTCAGCTGCCAGACGTTTTAACTTTTTTCTCCAGCTGCACCTTTTTGCTGCAGAGTTCATCAGACTTTATTTTCATATCAGCTGTCCACAGTCCAGTGCATTTTACCTGTAGAAGACTAGGCATTTGTGCGCTGACAGATTCTAACTCATTGCTTGCTGCGTCTTGTGCTGGTGTAGAGCGTTATTTTTTTTTTTTCTTCACTAGACATGCTACTGTCGTCGTTTGCGTCTCGGCATCCGTCTCTCTTGCTGTTGCATCAGCAGAAGATGCCTCTTCTACCTCTGACTGAACATCGCTATCTATTATCACCACAGTTGACGGAAGTTCCTGAGATGACATGGTTAGCGTCGAAGTAGTTGAATCTGATGCTTGGCTTAGACTGGCCTTAGGCGTGGCAAGTAGTAATAGGGGACGATATAGCGACAATGGGAAAATACATTACGGGACCCTAATATGGAATATAGCGACAAGATTTATAGCGACAAATGGAACACCCTGGGACGATATAGAGACAATGGGAATTTGTATAGGGACAATAGGAATGGAACAGGTAGGGTGACGTCACGGTATTAGACACTTGCAACAATGTAGCAAGTGGCAGACCTGAATACGCGCGGCTACCTTAGGTAGAGACAAATACAATACTATACAACACAACCATTGATTGATGAATATCAATCTATCAAACATAAATTATACAACCGACTAAAAATAATTTTTTTAGGCAAGAAAGAATAAATCTTTTCGAGGCATATGAAAGTGGCCCTGAAAAGGACCGTTGGTTTTCCTCTTCTTTGTCTTCTAAGTTCTTCTTTTCCTCCACCAACTTCTTATTTTCTGTCCTACACTTTTTTGTCCTACACTTTTTGTCTTCTTCTCATTCTTTTCCTCCTGTTTTCCCTTCTCCTCCTCCTCCTCCTCTTTCTGTTTCTTCCTCTTTTCATTTTCTTCTTCCTTTTCTATCTTTTCATTCCAGTCTCTCATCCTCCTTTTGTCTTCTATATCTTCCTTTTCGTCCTTTTCAATTCTAATCATCTCATTTAATATGTCCTTCCCTTTCTTTAGATTGTTAATCTCCATGCTTAGTATATGGGGACTATAAGCCCCAAACTGCATTTTCACTAGCATCTCCTCCACCACAGCTAGTGTGTCTACCACTTCCTGCAATCTGAGCATCCTCTCCCAGTTACTTGTCATTTTTTATTCTGTGTAGAATGGGGCGAATGACAAACACTATGCTTTTATATACTTCAAGCACGGACGTGAAGGAAAACATCCCTTACACTCAGTTCACATATATACTATCCACACAAACGGGGAAGAGAATAAAAACACACCATACATACTATCCACACAAACGGGAAGAGAAGAAAAAACACACCATATTTACTATCCACACAAACAAACGCGAATGCATAAAAAACACCATACTTACTATCCACACAAACAAACGCGAATGCATAAAACACACCATATTTACTATCCACACAAACAAACGCGAATGCATAAAACACACCATATTTACTCTCCACACAAACAAACGCGAATGCATAAAACACACACACACACACACACTATACTATCCACACACGCATCGCCGGCTCCAGTCATTCTCCCAATTAATGCGTGTGACTGGGAGCTCAGACGGGATTTGAGTGGCCTCATCATCCCAGTTTTCACTTTGAGGGATAGTGAATACTTGTTCCCTCTGTCTTCTCCTATGCCAGACCCGGGGATGATGAGTTCTCTGTGGCTCCCACCCTTGCTGCTGTCTCTCCAATTCCTCCAATGCTTCCTGCTCCCAGTTTTCCGCCTGGGGGACAGCGGCTCTTGGTATTGGTGGTACTGGTGGCAGAGGCTGTGGCTGTCTTTGTTGTGGAAGTGGTGGTTGTGGAGGCGTTGGTGTCCTCACCTCAGGCTTGACCTCACACAGAGGTCTCAGTATGAGGTGAGGCAGTATCCCTCGCTTTCTTTCCTTCTCCTCTTCTTTCTTTTTCTTCTCTTCCTCCTCCTCTATCCTGGCTTCTTCGGCTATAGCTTCCATAGCCAGTTCATCTAAAAGGCGTCTGGCATATTCCAGATGCATTTGGAGTTCTAAAAGTTTTGCGATTCTGCTACTCATCTTCAGTGTTAATACGCCAACGATGGGTAGCCAGACTAAACTGAACTGAACTTTGAAATTATAGTGGCGTGCGCACATATTGTGCATGTGTCACTGTTTAATGCCTGCAAGGCAGGCTGTTTAATATTCCTGGGGAAGGGTATAAGTGCCACCTCCCCTAGGCTTTAATGCACTCAATGAGTGCATCTAAATGAGCCGTCAGG
>JAECUM010057398.1:0-13884 GCA_016617855.1 Megalonaias nervosa
TACATTGTGCCATTGACCCTGTATATTTCCGATTTCGAACCAATGATTAAAACGCATAACCTGATCTAGTTTAAATCCTCAGTGTAGACCATCGATAATGCATTTGTGAAAATATTCTAATAAAGAAATAAACACTAATCCCCAAGTCAACAACGCTTTTACAACAAACGTTTATATAGGCGTGCATGTGTTTGTATGGGTGCATAACGTCTTAGCATTTACAAAAGTTTTGAAAGGTTGACTCCTTTTGTTCGCACATTAATACACACAATAAAGTCGGACAAACATATGTACTTTGCATAACATGTTCCTTTTCTAGTCTCAGTTTTGTGTGCAGTACATTCTCTTGGTTTTAATTATGCGAGATATAATGACTAGACGTGTTTATCCAATATTCTTTAATAATCATATTTTAATTATCTCGCAAGTTAATTTTATTTTCACTTCCTATATGTGTTACAAAGGGACTGTGATCTGCTGTGATAATGTATAACTAGAATACAGAAAAGGAAATGTACCGGTGTGTTCTTCGAAATTATATTCTACAATCATGCATTAAATGATTTTATTATTAAACAATTTTCTAGACGAATATAAATTTTGTCCAGCATACATATAACCTCTGTTTTAAAAAACAAAAAGCGCTGAATGATAGTTGTTAGCCTGGTGAATGTGGTAATTATGCACTCCGTCACACGTTATATAAGCTTACTTTGGACAGCGTTATAGACGCGTAATGTACATGATAAAAAAAAATAGAGGAATATCCTCTATTGCTAAGATATACTGAATTAAACTTGATTTTTAAATCAAATTCATGCAAACTGATATAAATTAAATATAGCATATGTAAATTAAAAAGTGAACTTTGCTGAACGGAACATTGCTCATCCTACTAGCTTAAATGTGTTTTACCATACTTAACCTCTGATCACAACAAAACTACGAAAGGAAAAATATATGTGTTCTCGAATGACAAATGTACAAATTAAGGTCTGGACCTGAAAACTAGTAGTGGCTGTTGGAATAGGAGTTTGTTTTGTATAAAGCACAAAATCTAATCCACCAGTTACGATATGCATACATCTATTCCATCTGTGTGTGACCGTATTTCATCAGTATGTGGCTGTATTCCATCTATGTGTGGCCGTATTTTATCAGTGTGTATTGTAGTAATATGCTGCTAGTACAGATGTATACAATATCTTATGCTTTTTCTCTGTCACGTTTTCTTTCAAAACCAAAACGACTACATGTTCAATTTCGTCTAACACGCTATCTGACAGAAATGTATTTCTTAAACAATTAAACATCTGTTTCCAGTGAAACGAAAAATTTCCCAAATGAATTGAAAGATTCGAACAAAACGTGTAGTTATTGTATTCGACGGCTCTCGCATTATCCCTGATGTAACACATATGTTTTTCTTGCAAATTTCCCGGAAATATAAATATCTCTATATCTGATCAAAACGGAAAACAAATAAACACTCTGTATGTTTCCAGGTATGTAAGAAAATTTACTGCGATTTGGTTGATCGGAAGTTTACTTCAATGTTCCAGCAAAGTTATGATGAGGCGTAAGGAAAGAAAAGTAACGTATTTATTTTTAATCGAGCCTAGCAAACGATACAAACATCGCGTAATGTAAATGGCGATTTTAGTTGATGAGGATGAGTTTTAAAGAAAGAAAAATGACAAGCAACCTTGCTGAAGACTATACAGAAATCTAAACGTTTCTGAATTTGAGCAGCAATAAAAACAGTTATATAAAGGAAATGATGTCACCAAGTGAATGTATGCTTCCTAACATCATTTCCTCATAATATTATTATTTTGCAAGTTCATTTAAAATCATAATTTTATTTCCAATCTGCTGTTATAATCTACTTCGACTTTGTTATGTGCAATGCACCTGTGCGCTCTCCATGTGAGACATTTTCATTCATTACAACTCGTTAAAATATTGCATACTTCAATAATTTCCTGATGAAATATAAAATGCGTCATACGCACACGGGGACTGTCACATAATAGCAATGCAATTAACAACACTGATTTCATAGTCTCACTCATCATCTCATAACTTTGTAACCATATTATTCGGCGTATTCTCTTCCTTTGGAAGGCGTTGCAAACTATAATGTGCATAAAGAACGAAAATTAATTAATAACAGAGGTACTTCCGTCATATTTATGAAAATAAAAATTCTGTTTAACTTTCTAGTGAATAAATATATAAACTCTTTACATTACATCGTATAAATTTATCGTTTACAACTGCACAATTCTTGATACGTAAAATATTGCCTGCATTGCCCCCTTCATAACTCGTCGTAATAGTCTTTGCCTTCACATGTTGCATTACAAAATCAACAGGAGAGAGAGAGAGAGAGAGAGAGAGAGAGAGAGAGAGAGAGAGAGAGAGAGAGAGAGAGAGAGAGAGAGAGTTACTCAGGCAATATCTAAGAAACTGATTTGTCCAAGAATAAGTGCAAATGTTATGTTTTACAAGCATATGAGCTTTTTGGTACGGTGTTTAACCTAATTTCCCTAGCAACATTAATGCTAGCGCATCCTATCTTGGTGGATATAGTCCGATTGTCCTAGAGACGTATAAAGTCCGCTGAGTTGCCTCTTATATATATTTTACATGTAGTAAGGCAGTATGTGAAACACCACTCGTTACTAAATTTCCGTTTTTCCTTGAACGCGCTCACTTACAAGAAGGGTTTGTTTTAATGAGTATTGAGAAGATGAAATACGTCTCAAATCGGCTGGACATACGTAATATGTGTATCCTACATTATTAGGACAAGGCATTGAGCCTATATATATAATTCCTCGTTACAACACATTGTGCATTCAAATTATCATTACATACTAATGTGAACATGCATCTTTAGAAGAATACACGAAATGGTAATTTTGTATTCTATTACAGTATGCAATATGGGACTGACTATTCTTTCTTTTCATTTCTAGCAGTGTTCTCGAGAGATTGCTTTAAACAAATTTATTAGAAATTATATAATGCTTGCTCATCATACATTTAGGAAGTTTTTGTGAGAGATCATACATACATTTATTTTCGACAAGAAATATGCTTACTTCAGGCTCTGATTTACTAGAACATTTTCATTGCAATTAAACTAAGTTGCTTTTAACAAATTTGACAATTGTAACTTGCTCCAGAATATGAAGGAGGAAAAAAACGTAAACAAAGACAACAAAAAATCTTTTAATTGTGATAAGAATGATAACGATAAAAGCATTTCAGTCCGATTTTCCCAATCGTTGATTTCATGCCCTGTAACGATACATAGTGTAGTAAAAATATTTTGCACAGTAAAAACAGAGAGTAAGCGCTGAAAACGCAAGGGAAGAATGTAAAAATTGCAACAGATGATCAAACATAAATGCATATTATGTTGTTTCCAAACACTGACTTCTTCATGCCATTAAAAAGGTCAAAAGCTGTTGATGTGCTTCGATTCTATACCTTTTATCCCTTTGATAGTTATAAATTTTCTACCAGAGCTATATAATTCAGAGTGGCATTTCAGTTTTCCAAGGTCCGAAGGTGGCTTTGCACTAATTGATACATAGATCGTCTATGCAAGAGATGAAAACCGATACGTTAAAGACTAAAGCTGTTTTACTACAGGTTCAAAGGAAAATATTTATTAAGTAGGTTTCAGCAGAGCAATGGGAAGTGGTTGTGCAATTTGCTGATTGCATTAATTGACAACATTACTGTCATAAGTAATTACCTTATTACGTTATAAACCTCTATTTGGCTCATTTCCTAAGTCGTAATAACTTACCTCTTGCAAAAATTCGCGCAATGTTTTCTTTGTATGCTTCGTGATGATAGACAGTAATGTTTTTTTTCTTTTAGGACTAGGAAAATAAAACGGCAAATTCTAAATTACAAAGGTGACCTTATCACTAATAAAAGTTGTTGTTTTTGCGTGGTCCCTTCCATTAAAGTACTTGTGTGGAACATTTCTAGACCGTATGCTTATTATAATAAATGTGGTTGCTCTTCCTAAAATGATGTGTGTGATCAAACCGCTTCTATTACTACATAGAATACAACAGTTTCAATTTGTGTGGTCAGAGAGTCAATCAAGCAATGCAGTTTACGTTCTTTATTCACACAGTAGAAAGTTGGCTTCATGCCAAAATCAAATACACCTAATATGTGTCTACATCGGTGAAAGCACGCAACAAATGTCATAGGTTGCGCAAGAAACGTGTTCCATACAGAAGAAACAATGTATGTCTATATACAATCTATAACATTGTCGTTCTTGCTTTCCTATGACTGTATATCAATGTTACATTTTAAAAATTAATCTAGTCGATGTATATATCAAAGTTGCTTCTACTTTCTTGTTGTACTACGGAATTAAAAGAGTGATATCGTGGTAAAATCTTTCACATTTTTGGCAAGAAACAGGATATACGAGCAAAACATTATACATGTCTTCGGTTTCTGTTGATCATGTCGAATAGAAGTTTCTTCAAGATATAAAATAAGAAGAGCCCTTGAAATTCTAACTGCAATTCAAAAGTTATTACAGTATTTTTTTATTTCTTTACCCTTCAAGAAATTTGGCCTTCGCAATTATTACCATTAAGACAACAAACTTATTCCTGGTTTTCTTCATATTTGGTAACCGCATTGACGTTTTGGCGCTTCTGAGAGTCTTTGTCCAGTTCAAGCACAGCTTAACCTAAACGTTACACAGCTACTGATTACAAACACGTTTACAGTGGTTGAAAAGCATGAGATCTTTTGCATGGTCTACCTGCATGCTGTTTACCTTTGTGCACTCAATAAATACTGCATGTTTGAGATACTGTAAAACTTACCTTGGATGCATTTTGCATCTTAGGAATACAATCTAACGCATACTTTAATCCACGCTTCTTTCATTATCGAATTATACTCGTGGTAGGTTTTATTTTATGTTAGGTAGTGTTTTATTCATGTCATAAAACGAACATTATCCTGATAGCGAAATTATTGCTCATTGCTTCGTAATTAGCTCTTATGCAATTTTTAGTTTTATTATTATGCATTGGTATCAGAAAAGGACATTGTTCTAAAGTGAACCCGTTCTGTTCTTGTATTTAAAGTAGTAAATGAAAAGGCTGATTCTAGCGCAAAGTCCTCTTTCACCCCCTCCCAACTCTCAGAACAAATATAAATTACTCCATCAGAGACCCTAAAATCCCACCCCAAACAATTTTAAAAAAAACCAAAAGGCTGATTCTAGCGCAGATATATTTTGAGATTAAATGAGTCTTTTTTTCATCAGAATGAAAGCTGATTCTAGCTCAAATATATTTTGAGATTAAATGAGTCTTTTTTTTTCATCAGAATGAAAGCTGATTCTAGCTCAAATATATTTTGAGATTAAATGAGTCTTTTTTCATCAGAAGGCAGGTAAAATTTCACTCAGTCACTGCGTGCTGATCATAGGTAAGTGATATTATTTACTAATTTTAGATAAAATTTTATGTTATATCATACTTCTTTTGATAATATTTCTCATATTTGCTGATCCTCATGGGTATAATATCTGTTAACATGTTGTCAATAATACGAAATTCACGTATTAAATCATCCATACTATATTTTACTCCTCTTAGGTAAGATCTTATTTGATCAAGCAGTTTCTTGTAAGTTATAATCGATGTTAAGCAGCCGTGCTTTTTTATCGAAATTTTAGGTTCAACTTTTTTACAAGCTGCTGTAAGAGAAACACCAACACCGGATATGATTAACAAAAACGGGTTTAATGATATACCACTTGAAATTATGCCAGAACTAGTCATTAACAATGGCAGATATGATATTACTCGAAGGATCTTGTTATAATATTTGTAGCATTTTTTAACGCACCAAAGTTTTTTGTGATAATATTTGTAGTATTGTATTAGCGCGTCCACATCTTGTTTTGGAATATCTTTTGAAATATGATTGAAATCAACTATACTTTTTTTCATTATACAATAATCCTCAAATAATTAATTGCGGTGTTTCAGCTACAAATTCTAGACACCACCAGTATAACGTATCGGTTAAATTTTTATTAGATGGTTCAAGGATAAATTCCTCTTCGGTATCTTTGTCTAATACTATAGATACAGTTCCAGACAAAGCATCAGTTGAATGACGCCATAGATACTTGGTAAATATAGTAAACTTCTCAGGGCTAAAAACAGATAGCCTATACACACCAGTAACCTCTGCAGTGTGTTTGATAGATTGATTTTGCAGTGTCCACCTCGCTTGTCCTGATGCTACTGTGTATACTATATTTTTAATCTGCTTGTGAGGAATTTTAATCATACTAGTTTTTTCAATAATACTAGGAATCCCACTGATAATATCGTTGAGTTTTGTGTTAATATCAACGAGTTTAATATCAACATTTGATGGACTCCCAAAAAATTCGTTATTGGTTCTGTTTATGTTTCTACGGAAATTTAAAAATGTACTCACGTGATTATTAAAATCAGTTTTGAGTGAGGTTATTTCATTATTGATTGGAATTTCTTTATCATCAACATATTTCTTCGTTGCAGCATCAAAATCAGATTCTGGTGTTCTAAGATTATTGATGCCATTATTGTTCATGTTGAAAAATGCATGCATTATACCGCCACGCACTGACACGTACTTTGATTCTTGATCATCGACGTATTTCTTTGTTGCCGCATCATTATCTGCAGTTGGATTTCCAAGGTATGTAATTTTATTTAGGTTCATGGAAATGTCACCCGTGAAATCGTCACCAGCTTTCTTGATATAATCGTTGACTGACGTACCAGAATCTTGTATTTTACCGTGATCAGTAAAAGTAACGATATTATTAACAACAGCAGACGGAATTCGTATAAGCACATCCGACATTTGTATATTACTCGTCTTTAGACGTCCTTGTCTATCCTGGAAAACAACTACTTCATTTTGATCTACACTAGCGATGTTGAGCAAATTATTGATTTCATTTCTTAGCTGATCAATGGTTACATATCTGGATAAGTCACCTTGCTGACCCTTAGTCGATGGCTCTACTATTAATGTCCCAAATTTTGTATAGTAGCTTATTATATTATTGTCCACATAAAAATGACGAATATATTAAATTTTGATACCGAGCGATTAATCAGGCATAGACATAATAATGACCTTCCAGATTGTCATTATCTTATTATTGGTCGCACAGGATCGGGTAAAACGAATCTGTTATTAAACCTATTACTCAACGATAACTTTAACTATGATAAGGTGTATATTTACACAATTAATCCACAGCAGGATAAGTATGAGTTACTAAGTGAGTACAATGATAAACTTCGTGATGAACTTGGCGTTGGTGATGACATATTCCTAATAAGACAACCAGAAGAACTCATTCCGGTTAATCAACTCGATTCGTCCGAACATAAAATAATTGTGTTTGATGATATTCCGCTAAACAACGAAGAAATGAACAAAATTAGATCTTATTTTTCACTATCGCGTAATAAAAGATGTAATTCTGTCTATCTGGCCCAAGGCTTTTATAACGTCGATAGATTTATCAGGCGAAATACTGGTTGTTTCATATTATTTCCCGGACTTGATAATGTTGATGTAAGAAATATTGCAAACGAGCAATGTGGTGATGTAACGAAAGATAGATTTATCGAATTATATCATCAAGCAACCAAAGACAGATACAATTTCTTTTTATTTGATAAGCTAGCACGTGATCCGGCTAAAATGTTTCGTTGTTGTATTAACATGTTTTTATAGGTAATTTTATATTGTTTATAAAAATAATGGACGACCGTCAACAAAGAATCGAATTACTAAAGAAGTTTCTTGAAACACGAGCGGCTTTCAAGGAAAAAGTGCAGGAAGCTCGACGTGGGCAAGTTCGAGCAGAAGAAGAAACTACTAAACTTTTCAAACCTATTACTGAAGCAGTACTTGGCAAGCAACCAGAAATATCAACATTATCTCCGGAAGAACTAGCAAAAATAAAAGAAAAAGGTTTGTTAGGTTTACTAGGAGAAAGATCGAAAGAAGAAAATAAAAAAATTGCAGAAGAACTTGTAAGAAACATTGTTGATCCTATTGCACGACAGGTTGAATTTGATAGATTAATAAACAACCCTCTTGCACTTCAGCAAGCTATAGCAACAAAGGCTGTTAATCCCGACGAGTTAAGGAGGTTATTAGAAAAAGTGTCAGAACAAACTGAGGAATTAGCTGAGAAACAAAAAACGTTACAAGAAAGTATGATAAAAATAATGCCTCTTGAGGATAGTATCAATTTTTACAGAAAGAAAGCTAGGATAGAAAAAATAGATGATTCTGAGTATAACGATTTTATTGAAAAATATAATATCACTAATATTGATAATATTCGAAGTTGGACAATAGAAAACTATGTTAGTTTGATGGAAAAATTAAGAGAAATTGTAGAAAATGGTTTACGCGCTGATAGAGAAATTATAGATCAAAAAGATACAAAGAATTTTACAGTATTAATTGATCAGATAAGAGAAGGAATTATTGCTGAAATTTTTTATGAAACAGCATATCAATACCGAAATAGAAAAAAAGGTTATACTTGGAATTTTAAAAGATTATTTAACGATTACGAAAAAAAACGATATAAAAGATTACCGGAAGAAAAAATTGGAACTGGTGTTAAGATATTTACATCAAACGCAAAAATAGTTGATAGACTGATGTTGTTGATATCCTCAAAGGAAGCGGGTAATGAAAGCGCAGAGATTGATAATGAAATTGTGGATATATTAGATCATCTTAGATCGAGCGGATTATTGACATCGTCCGAGTACGAAATCTTACACAGCGATCTTATCTAACAGTATGATATAATGTCAACTACATTATTATTTGACTCGAGTCAAACGACAGGAAACAGCACAAACTTTTCAGTAAATTATAATCCGCCCATAGAATTAGATCCTGCAAAGCAGTATGAAATCGGAATGATTTCTTGCACGTGTTGGAATACTATGGCAAACGTGAAAACTGGTATCAATGATGAGTTTCGTATAGGGAAGTTGATTAAAAAGCCAGCAGCAGATAAAGTTAAACCGCCAGCAGAAACAGTTAAACCACCAACAGATAAAGAACTCGCAGATATATTAACAGATAAGAATTTGATTTTGATTAGAAAGATTCGAGGTGAAAGGAAATTATATGATGATGATGATGATCCTAATTTGTCATTATTAACAACTATTAAAATTCCACAAGGCGCATATAATATTGAAGATCTAAGCAAGGAGATAAAGGAGCTGATAACAAAAGCTGGTTTAGAGGATATTCGTTTTGAGTTAGCAGCGAATTATAACACATTACGAGCAAAGATGTTATTAAAAGGAAATGTGTTGATTGACTTTAGATCACCAAATAGTATTGCGCCACTATTAGGATTTGGTAATAACATTTATATTGCTCTTGATCAATCTGTCACGTACGACAGCGAATTTCCAGTAAATATTACAGATGTGAACACGATACTTGTCAATTGCTCTATTGCATCTGGATCTCACACATCAAAAGGTAGCAAGGGCCAAACGATATTTAGTTTCTCCCCAGACGTTCCTCCAGGATCGATCATGCAAATTAATCCGCGGCAGGTGATCTATTATCCCATTAATGTTGAAAATCAAATAACGAGCATAACGATGCAACTCACAGACCAATCGGGAAGACAGCTAGATCTCAACAATGAAATTGTCACGTATTATTTACACTTGCACGCAACATAGACATTAATTTTATGAGTCATACTTTTATAAAATGAGACTAAGAAAAAATTATAGAAGAAAAATAGTAGGTGGGTTTTTTGGAAACATTTTTACAACAATTGCAGAGAATATACCAGGAATTGCTAGTAAAGTAGCACCAATTGCATTAGATGCGGGTAAAGCTTTCGCGACAGGAGCAGCTAGTTCGGCAGGAACAGCAGTAGGACAAAAGATTGCTGAAAAGATCAAAGGGCCTACGGTGCCTGATATAAAACGAGTAATATCAGATATTGCGCCAACAAAGGAAACAAAACAGGCTATGATAGATACAACAAAAAAATTATTATCACCGCGTGGTGAAGAAATAGTACGTAAGCTCGTAAAGAAAACAACGTCGACGACATCGAAGGTGTTGCCTGCTGCCTTTTAATTTTGTGTAGCGATTATAAAATAATGTCGGCTAAAAATTACCTCGATCTTGCTGAGGAATATGATACTGATGATGCTGTAACAGAGTTCGAATACGTCGAATATCTCGATGAGAACTCGAACGAACCAAATAAAGCTGGTGTTAGGACTTTTAATACGCGTGACGAGGATATGTTTCTACTTCCGCATAAGGCAATGCTAGAAGTGCGTGGTCAAATATTAACTGCGATAGGTGGTGATATTGCAGCTGGTACAGAAATTGCTCTCGTCAATAACGGTTGGAGCTTGTTTTAAAGTGCACGATACCAACTGGCCAATCAAACCGTAGAAGATATTTCGATGCATTTGCCTATTGCGAGTACGATACTAAACATCGTTTCGTTTAGCGATGACTATTCTAGATCAGTGGCCACAAACATGATGTGGTTCAAAGATACTTCAATTGGGACAGCTATTTCGAGCGAGTTTCGTACTGAAGCAGGTGTTCCCGCTGCTGATAACAATAATCTCATCGCCAATCCTGCTGCTGATGATGCCGCTGCGATAGGTAATTCGATAAGATTAGCCGTTACAAATATAAGACGACAGCAGTACAACGAAGGATTTGCTAAACGAAAAGCACTTGCCGCAGAATCTAACCAAATCACGATGATGCTTCCGCTAAGTACGATCTTTGGATTTTGCCGCGAACACAGCAAAGTTTTTCGAGGAATAAAACACACGCTAATTTTAGATCGAGCTGATCAAAACGATTGCATAATGCACGCTGATGGAGTTGCTGAAGGACAATTTACTATTACTAAATTAGCGTTATGGATGCCTCGAGTTGTCCCATCTGTAGCTAAAACAATGGAGCTCGAAACGTTACTGACCAATTGGACAAAAAAGATACACTTCCAACAAAACAGGATTTATCAAACAGCCATTCCTAACGCAACCAATTACACTTGGCGCGTTACAACCACGCCCAGCGAACAAATACCTCGACATTTGTTTGTCGTATTTCAACGACAGGCACGTCGTAATGATCAGGAAATGAATAATTCCGTATTTGATAACCCAGATGTGAGACAAATATTTGTTAGAGTTAATTCTAAACAATATCCCGAACGTGCAATCGAATGTAATTTTGCTGTAGACGCCACCAGAAACATATCTCGACCGTACATGTATCTTATGGAGGCTATGCAAAAACATCAGGACGCGGACAGTGGATCTCAAATATCAGTAGAAGAGTTTCGATCACTCTATCCCATCTTTTATTTTGATATATCAAAACATTCCGAACGAACTATTGGATCAACTGCTGATATTGAAGTCACATGGACACTTGGCGCAGCGCCGGTCGAAGTGTATAATGCATATGCGCTAGTTGTCAGTGATAGATTCTTGACTATTGACGCGCCCAAAGGAAGAATGATGGTACAGGTTTAATCTAATAATATAAAATAATGAAAACCAAGTATACAACCAGAGAAATATACCTGACATCTGGGCAAGTTGAAAAATTATCAGCAGCTGTTGCTAAACGCAGTTCTGTTTCTTTAATGATATCTCCGGAGACTTCGAATAAAACAGCGGTTAAAGTAATGCTTACGAAACACCAAATCGATAAACTCGACAAAGGAAAACCGTTTGTACTGAAACTATCTGTTTCCCAGGTAACTGCAATGTCGAAACAAGGTGGATTTTTTGGACCAGCACTTTCTATACTACTACCAAAAATACTACCAGTACTTGGTACACTTGGACTTGCGGCTGCGTCAGGGGCAGTGTCTGGCGCAACGAAAAAAGCAGTCGAAGGTCGTGGAATCAAACAAATCTATCGTTAGTCACTCAATTTTATGTAACAATAATAAAATAAAATGCCAACGACAAAGTCGCCGAGAAAAACAAAAACAACGAAAAAAAAGAAAACAAAAAAACAAACAAAAAAACAAACAAAAAAACAAGGAGGAATTATTCCTTTCGCTCCACTGCTGGCGGGATTAGCGGGAAGTCTTCTTCCAAATCTATTAGGAATCGGACGTGGAATGACTCTACCAGGTACCAGACGCCGTTGAGTAATTTTGATATCATCAAAAAATTGAATGATGTTGCCGGATTTCGCGGAGTATTTTCAAAAGACGAACTCGACGACGTACCAACAGGTGGTTCGTGTGTTGTAAATATAGAAAACTTTAACGATGGCTCTGGCACTCACTGGGTCGCTGTCTACGATAACAATTATTTTGATTCGTTTGGACTTCCTCCGAGCGATCTCATAAAAAAGTATATTTTTAAGAAATTCGATATAATTAATTATTCGTCTAATCAACTACAGCCGATTGGAACATCAGCTTGTGGTTATTATTGTATAATGTTTGTCCGACAGATGTCCCGGAGTGAGAACTCCGGAGATCTTGATTTTTTAAAGTTTATTTTACAGTTTGATGAGCAACCCTCTCACGCTAATGATGACCTTGCTTGTAATTTTATCTAAACGTACAAGTATATAATGTCAACATACTGTCTCAAATGTAGAACTAAAACAGAAAATAAAGACGAGACGACGGAAACAACAAAAAATAATAGAATCATGTTGAAAAGTATTTGTGCCGTTTGTGGTAGAAAGAAAAGCATGTTTCTGAAAAAGCAAGCCGGATCTGGTGTAGATAGAGTTATCTTGATTGACGATTAATCTTATGAAACAAAATAAAATAAAATGAAATGCAATTGTGATTGTGATAAAGACCTTTGCATCGAACATGACAAAATCGTCACGTACTGTAAATCATGCAATCACCGTGAGATCATTGGCAGCGGAATTGACATTCACAAAATTATTGGTAAATTACCAAAACCAAAAGGAGGCTGGACCTTGCCAGGTCATAGGTATACTGGACCTTATAATCCGCTAGATCAGCAACTGGATGAGAACGATAATCCACTGCCAGGACAAGAGCCTTATAATCAAGTTGATGCAATAGCGATGCGTCATGATATCTGTTATCGCGATCATGACTCGAAAGCAGACTGCGATAAAGTAATGTTAGACGAACTTCATGATATGGAACCGACAAACATGAGGGAACGTCTTGATAGAAGATTTGTTCAGGGAATGATTGGAGCAAAATACAAACTCGGGCTTGGAAAGCCTCGACAATCGCTTCGCGATCGGGAAAAAGAATTATACGATGATCTCGCAGCACAGACGCTAGCGTCTGAGCTACACAGACCTAAAAAAAAAAGTTTCCGAGACGTAAAGTTGTCGCTAATGCTGTAGATGACATTTGGGCAATAGATTTGGTTGATGTGTCCAATCTAGCTTCGTTTAACGATAATAAGAAATATTTGTTTAATGTCACAGATGTTTTCAGCAAATACGCTTTTAGTGTGCCAGTTTCAGATAAAACAGGAACGTCAATCACTGATGCGCTAAAACAAATAATAACGAGTACTGAAAGAAAACCAAACAAAATCTGGACTGATCATGGAGCAGAGTTTTTCAACAAAAAGTTTGAGCAATTTTTAGAACAAAATAATATTAAAAAATACGTTACAGGAAACGAAGGAAAAAGCGTTATCGTTGAAAGATTTAATCGCACGCTCAACGAAAAAATACACAAACATTTGACAGCTAAAAACACCAACAGGTACATCGATGACCTTTCTCAAA
>JAECUM010057399.1:0-10849 GCA_016617855.1 Megalonaias nervosa
GAGAGAGAGAGAGAGAGAGAGAGAGAGAGAGAGTCTGTAAACTAAGCCTGTCCGAACAAATAAATGAATTTTGAATGTAAAAATAACCAGATTCATGATTTATGTTGCTTCCAAAGTAGTATTACAAGTACCCATTGGATGAACTATTTTGAACTTTCGTTTGTACTAACGTTGACGAGATAATACAAAAACAAGACAGTTGGTATGTTCTGCCTTCAAATAATGGAATAAAATCTTTACCAATTACCAATTCAATAATTATGTGTATTCTCTCATTTTTACGTGATTATATTAGCTACTACCATTCCGTAAACTTGAAGAATTCGCATGTTTATATTTCACTACGTGTGTGTTTGTGTGTGTGTGTGTGTGTGTGTGTGTGTGTGTGTGTGTGTGTGTGTACACGTCATTGTATAAGGTTTAACTTGTGACAGCAGTCCTTACGGAAAACAATGAAGTTTGTATACGTCAGCACAGGTCGTTTGCCGCAGGTGATGTCGACATATGTGAACAAAGTAAAATAAATGCAAACGCTCGATTAGTAAACACCTCCATTTTAATGTTGAAAGAAGACAAATATCCTGAGCATTATTTAAATTTAAAATTGGATGGTAAATCCCTTTTCTGTCTGAAACATTTCAACAGTATCCAATTGGACTATGGAGTAAACAAACAATCTCAGTAGGATTTCAACACTTTACTACTAGTTCTACTACTATTGCTACTAGTACTATTACTAATACTAGTACTACTACAGCATTTTATTATAGAATGTTTGTCTGACTCTGATCGAGAAATAATGCTTTATATTTGAAGCATTGGAACAGAGTAACGTGTTCGTTGAGGACTCGTAAACGGTGCATATATTCTTAAAAAACGTGCCCAGTAGCAGCTGGCATACTGCGCAAGTTAGTATGCATTAGGTGTTTTGTATACTGAGCATTGCTCATTTTGTCGTTAGTTAATACTTTAGGATGGCACATATGATGATTTCTTTTAAACGAGAATTAAAATGTTTGGTTAATTTGGTTAAATTTGTCTAAAACTTTGTCTCTGGCGATTTCGTAAGAAGCGTTTGAAGGATAGCGGAGCGGTGTATAGTTTATTTAAATTTAGTAGTACATAAAAGATGTGCGGTAAAAAAAGTCCATGGAAATTGAACATGGCTACAAACGTTGGGTCAGTATGTTTTTGTTTTCGAATTTAACAGGATAAGAAAACAAAACAATGTACCGAAAGTTACTAAAAACTGGCTATCAGCAGAAAAGCGCCAACAAGGAATCCGAGCTCTGTGCATTGATCCATTGTGTTTAAACAACGTAAACCTTGATTAATTAACCATAATGTTGATATAAGGAATGCTCTGTATTAGCTGCTGTACAGAGAGAGAGAGAGAGAGAGAGAGAGAGAGAGAGAGAGAGAGTGCGTCTGTAAATGCCTGTCCGAACTAATAAATTAATTTTGAATGTAAAAATAACAACTGATGTAGTGTTGTCACTTAATCTTGGCAACGTCTATTAGGCTTATCAGTGTGTTTTTCGTATGTGTGGTCTTCACCAGTAACTGATCTAAAGTTGTACTTTAGGTTAGATATATGAAGGTTAAACTCTTCAAAAGGTTTATGTATACTTTCCTGGTCCATTATCGTTTACCCTCAGGACTTTAGCAGAATGTTACAATTTTGCTAGTCTATTTAATTAGTCTAATATCGATATGATTGTTATTTGATTTAATGTATCATAATCAGGTGAATGTATTTTACATACCGTCACTAGCATTCGCCCCATGATAAAATACGACCTGCTTAAACGAATTTAACAACTTTTTGTAGTGGTATCTTTCAAAGGCGTTAAGGAAATGCCAAGTGCATGTCTTGTCATACACTGCCCAGTTGATCTGATTCTGCCAACGTCTGTCCTCCCACTACGAACCATACCTTTTATCTGTCAACAGATGAAACAATTTTGAAATGTACTTGTCACAAACATTATTGACTTTTATTGGCTTATATGTGAACAAAAATCTTTTCACGATCATAATTTGTATTTCCATTATTAAATTTGCTATGTCGATCTTAGCTAATGTAAGTTAAACATGTAACGCTCTGAATTAAATATAATTATGAAACGTCAGTAAGGATCATTGCAAGTCTGTTAAATAAATCTAAAATTGACAATCTGTGATTTACTTTTCAATTAGAATTTTCTAATGTTTTGAGCTTGTTAAAAGTTTTCTTTTGTGCTTCAAAAGGGCAAAGATTTCTGCAACTGTGAGCAAAGTTAGTTTTGTCTTTTTATCCACAAACAAGCCTTATCATTTTCAAAGTAAATATTATTATTTATTTGGCTTATTTTTGTAACTTCATGAATCCTCGAATTACTCTTTTGTACCAACTGCATGTAATACTCTTTTGGTTTCTTCTATATGGTAATTTTCTCCATTGTAATATCAGATCAATCTTCTTTCATTTACTCACTATTTACACCTGTGGTAGTTTCTTATTCGTTTTGTCGTCAATGATACATTTTCTTGCATTTTCTAAATTCTGTGTTTTGCACCGATCTGCACAATCGTATTGGAGTACTTTAACTTCTGTTTCTTCCACACATCAAACGAATATCCTGTCAAAACAAAAAAATGTGAAGATCTATCATTGAACATATTGTACAAGATGTAATGGATATTACTTAGTCAGATCCGATAAAACTTCTTTACTCACTGTTTTCTATATAAAATTCATTGTTATTGTAGCTGTTGTGTATATGTGGCATGATAACGATTATAAACTGACGAATGCAGAGTTGATGGAATACTTGACTTCGAGTCTCTGATATACTTTCTTTGTATAATATTTGAAAGGAATTTAAACGTTGCGGTGATTGCATCAACGCTTTGTTTACTTTTGCTGCCTATATTTTGTTAACGATCATGTTTATTTGACAGACTTTTAGATTATGTTACGCTTCAGCTTCTGCAATAGAGTAAAATTAACATCGTATTTATTGCTGTAATTCTTTACGCTTCTTCTGTCAGGACATGTTTTGCCCAACACCTACATCCTCACATTATAATAGCCTTCACAATCTATTAATTTTTTGTCAAACTGTAATGCTTTTAGGTTTTCTTTTCTCCTTGTGGTTCGGAACTCATATGCGCATGTCTTGGAAATATCTTCTTTATTTCTAATGTATTGTTCCATCTCTAGTATATACTGAAAGCTCGTCGTTCTGTAAAAAAATAAAACTTGTATGCTATCTGTTACTACTATTATGCACTATTCTTTCGTCTCAACTATTTGGAAGGCGAACTTTCTGTGCATAATCTATATTAATGAAATGCTACCTGCCGACAGCATTTATTAAATAAGACATCATATCAGTTCAATATCTAAAGTACATGTTTTACCGTGATTTCCATTAACTTCAATATGTTGTTAATGTTGCTTATGTCATCTTCATTTCTCTTCCTCAACATCTCTCCCTACCTTGCTCCTATTAAAATATCAAGTTGGAATAAAATAATGTGAAAGGAGTAGTGGCATGTGCCCCTTGTTGAACAGTGCCATATTGCATACGCGAAAATGCAAAAGCCCCTTGGGGGACAAACGGGAAATACTATCTTTAATTGGTTTGTATATTTAACATGGGAATGACACTTTAGGGATAAAAGGTTTTATATGGGCAAACGGAAATCTATAGATAGGCACATAGACAAACAAACACATACGTTCACAAAACAGAGACCGAAACATTTTGTTGGAGGCAATAGTAGAGGAGTATCTCTTTTCGAGCCAAGCTAGTATCCCTGAAAACTGCCGTTGGTATTTTCTTCCTTTTACTCATTCCTCATATCCTAATGTTTTTCTATTTTGTTTGATTCTCAGGCATCCAGTCTGGATACCCCATCCGTATAAATATTTCCTGAACCGTCATCCAGTTTTCATTCAGTCTTTCAAAGTCTTCCTTTTCTATTTTCCTTTCCTTTATTCTCTTTCCGTCAGGTAGCTTTGATCTTTTCCTCTTCCTCTTCCTTGACTTTCCTTACAATGCTCGCATCTTTTTCTAAGGAGGCTGATCCCCTACTCACAGCACATTTAGTTGGGTAAGATAAATCGACGCATGCCTCTACTTCCGCAATAACATGTTTTCCTAGTATCAAATAATTCACAGCCCTTTTCCAGTTTACCCATTCTGCAATGTTTAATTGTAAACAACCCTTTTATCTTCTTCTCTTCCTTCTCCATTACCTCTTTGTCATGTTTTCGGGCAAGTTTTTGAGCTGTCTCCTGCTTGTCGCATAGTCTAGAATGACTGCGTATCTCCAATAAGTTTCTCTCGTTTCTACAACATACTACAGGCCCACTATAAGATCACATGCGTCTTTCAAATCATTTGCTGACGTAATGTTAGTACTTGTTGACTAATCAACAACGGTAACCCGAATAAGGAGAAACATCCCCAAAAACATATATTATACGCACATACAACACATCCAAAAAGATATGTTTGAGCGGACCTACAAGAAACCAACACTATTACAAACTCATTATAATCCATAGCAACAAATATGTCAGAAGGAAGAAACGTCTTGTACAGACATACACAAACATATCCATACACCAAACCTACCAATCACACACTAATGCATCAACAAGGGAAGTAGGTCTTTGTACACCACCCACTAAACGCCCACATACAAATACACATTTTTGTCAAAGGAGAGGAAATTTTATCGTTGAGGGCGAAAATATAAAACATATACAAGCAAACAAACACAGGCAAATAATGAAGATTTAGAAATTCACGGTTTCGTAAGTAGCGACTGTAAAATTCATATTGAAAGGAATGACTCTCAGTAACTGCGCGGCCGAGTTTCCCACCACTTTGTACTGCACTACATCGGAGTACATAGAGATCAAATTGAATCATTTGTTGAATACCGCAGGGCAACGAAAATATTTGTAAAATCGATAGTTTTTGTTGATGTCTATCATATGCGAGGCCATTATGACATGTCCGCCAAGAATATTAAGCAAAGTGGGAGAGAAAGTGATGGACTACGTCTTGGCATCCAAAAAGGGCATATGCCGATGACAAGATGTTTTTTGGAACTCAATGAGTATGCAGTATTTAGATTTGTCCACGGGTTTGCCAACCTAAGTGTCGAAAATGACAGCAATCGTTTCCTCCAGATGTTGAGCGCTGAAATAAACGTCAACAGGACTTTTAATGGTTTAGATGTTCAGTTGAGGATTGGTTGGCGTTGGATGTTTGGATTTATAAAAACCAAGGTCATTTTTAGCGAATTTTTCTCCACATGTTCATTCTAGAATTTCGACTGTAAACATCATTTGATTTCCACTGGCATGATGGAATTCAGTTGGATGTATGATTTCTATGAAAGCGTCTTCCCAGTGCGTTTGGTGATCCCAGAGGATGGCGAGAGGCAAGGTGACCGTAAAACAGCACAAGGTGTTGTTGGGAGACACATCCATGGAGATCACTGTGTAAAGCGAAACAAAATTGATTATTCTTAACCCGAGAGTTCTACTTTCCGATATGTCTCTCTGTGCCAAAGAAGGTTTCAAACGAAGACTGTTGCTGCTGTTCTAGGAGTCACTAGCTTTGGTCGTATTGCTCCCATCGTTGTTGGAATATTTAGGTGAATGTTTGGGTAGACAGTAACCGATGCAGTTGCTGAACAAGATGGTCAACAAGTGTTTATCTCGTTGGCGATGGCGGCACCGATGACAAATTACACCAAACAGATTTGGTAGAAAACGACGATTTACATTTTAGGCACGTGCTCCTCGCACCACACTCACAATGGCTACTTTTGCAGATTTTGAGGAGAAGATCTCTGAGAAGGGGCGATCGCTGTGCTGTTTTGAACGTCATGATGCTCACTTCTTTTTATAGGCAATGACTTGCGAAGCGTCAGTTCAAGAATTAAAACCCTGGGTTTATCCTTTCCAACGCACTTTCATTTCTTGGAGTTGTCGTTTGCCTAATTTAGAGGTACCTCGATCGAGATAAAAGTGCTTTCAACGTCATGCACGTCATCTTCATTGCTTGGTCACTCTTTGTATTCGGAAGGTTACTTTTAACATTTTAATATATAAACGGGACGATGGCGTCCACGCATTCGTCCAGTCATACAAAACAATTGGGTGGTCCAGTTCCATGAACAAACGTTGTTGAAAATACTTTTAGTGTTTCCAATGCGCACCCAATATTCCCTCATTAAAACTCCTTAATTCTTGAAGACAGTAGGGGACGTTCCAAACAAGCGATCAAACACGGTCACTTAGTTGTAGTGGGTCACTTTTTCAGTGACAGATCCGATTCTACGTTGGTATGATTGCATGTAAGCAAATACATCGGTGTAATTGAGCATGTGTTGTTCTGTAAAATATTCCCACATGCTTTCTTTCAAAGTACCCCCAGTTTTGAGGCGCACATATAATTCCTTTTGGATGTCAAAGGTTCGAACGAAGCAAATCTGGAAAAGACGTCGATGACACAAACAGATATTTGCAGCCGCGATTATACATGGCCATATCAGTGACATCGGCTAAATCAGGTTGCCATGAATGATCCATGCCCTCCACTTTCTTTAGAGCTATGTTGAAGTTTCGTCGAATGGGTTTGTATAATGTGCACGTGAATTGTTCTGTGTGACAGTGTCTGCCTTGGTCATTGGGTGTGGTGCTGGTGATTGGCTTTTCATCATGGTCTTGAAAAATCGCTCAGGGTCGGTTTAGCTGTTTCGTCTAAAGCCTTCTGGGAAAAGAGTTGAAGACGTTCGAAGGTTTGACCATACCGTCGAGATTTTTCCGTTTCTGACAAATAAGTGCAATCCATCAACTACAGCAATCCTTGTTTTAACTTTGACATATAGGTCAGATTAGGATAAGGAGGTAAATGAGGGTCCGTTGTTATTGCCAGTCAATTCAGGTCAGCTTTCGTCCTTCCATGATATTTCAAAATAAACACATGACGTCTTTTCGGAAAAGGGTTCTTTATCGTCTTCCTCCTTCTTATTCCTCGTTGCGTGCGGAACTTGTCCAATAAGCCCTCCATACAACGTTGCAGCCACTCTTTTGAGCAAGGGTCTTATTCGAGTAGGTATAAGTCCTCCGCGTTGCACCAACATCATTTTCATTTAAATTATGGGCCTATTATTTTAACAACTTGGCGAATAATGTTCCGATGATTTCCTAGTCGTTCTTTGTGCTTGGACAAAGGTAGCTGTTCCTTTCAAGCCATTCAAGCAACATTCACACACGATATCGATAATTTCTTTGGAGGCTGTTTGAATAAGTTGTTTTCCCATGAGCGGATCGTTTAACGTCAGTACCGACAACACGTCCCAGTGTTTGATCAAACGAGGAGGTACTTTCTCTTTTAGGGCAGGAGAGCGGATGCATGAACTTCTGGCGTAGGGCGGTGACATCCTTTTCATTTCAGGTACAAGAGACATTGACTCGAATCACCTTGCTCATGTCTTCTTATACTGGATTTGGTCTCCACTGATTATCAGCAAGTCACTTCATCTTTATGATGGGCTTGTGCGGTTTGTAACTCACTAAATCGCGACTGTTCTTGGTTAGTTAAATCTTGTAAACTCTGTATCATACCCTATCTCTCTACGACGTCGATATGAAAGTGCAACGCTTTTATCAAAATGAACGAATTTAAGGGTAGCCTGGTCATAATGTCTTTGCAGGAACGGCACAAGGATTCTGATGGTACACACAATTACAGAAACGTAATCACTAGCAAGCACACCAAATGTCGTCCAAATTTCAGCGGAAGCTAATATTGTAAGAAGTTTTTTTAATCCTAAAATATTTGAATATTGAATATTGTAGTTGACTTCCGTCCACGGAATCTGTTGCAACACTATTGATTAAGGTCTAAGCATGGTGGTAAGCTGTTATACCCACGACAGATCTCTTCTAAAGGTCCTTAGTGATTGACTTTAATGCTATAGTATATCCATACACCAACAGAATATTCTGAATTGAATAAACGACGATCACAGGACACATTTCGTAAAGGCTTTTGATATCGTCTGGTCGCCCACAAATCCCCATGGTGATTTTAAACATAAAAATTAGGTAATCCTCCATTGTCTTAATACTGTCATCGACCTCCTTCCACGGAATATGTTGCAATACTACGTATGACAGTCGTCGCATGGAGGTAAGCTTTTTTAACAACGTGGAACAAGTATTCTGAATATTTTTGGTAATTTATACCCTGGTTGCAACTTTGAAACGATTACTGTAGAGATTAACTTCTGACCAGTATCGATGAGTTTATCTTTCAATTATCACAATGCAATTTTGTAATGTAAACTGTCTAATGATGTATACTTGAGGGAACAAAGTCTTGACCAAGAGAAATCTAATTCCTTTGTTCACTTTGTTTTCTTTCGTCTTGTGTATTTCTTGACACAAAATATTCTACAGTCACCTATTCAGATTTTACTCTTGCAAGGTAAGTCCAAATTTCCTTGTACATCGTGTCTTGCAATTCTCTTGGCAATACTTGAATATTACTTTCAAATTTAGCTTAAATACTAAGCTTCAATGTGTAGTCCAATATCTGACTCCTTGCCATAAGCAACATAGCACGCAAAAAGTAGAGTAGAACATTATATTACTTGGATCACATAGCTCTGAGACCATCTAAAATATTCCAAGTTAACCGAGTCGTTCTGCCCCATTCGTGAAGTTTTACAAACCTCAACTGAAACACTTTCCTTTTTCTCCTTCTTCCAAATAAACAAATCCAGCTCTGGCCAATTGTCCGGGTGTGTAGGTCCTTCCGGGTATTGAGGACATTTCACTTTGAAGGTTTTGGAATCTACCTTAAAATTCATAGTAGCTAGGCTGGCTTATATCTAGAGTTGTTTGCAAAGGCATGGATGAGAACACTAGGGTGGTACACTCAGGTATTACCTTTATGGTAGTAGTAGTAGCAGCAACAGCAATAGTAGTAGTAGTAATAGAAGTAGTAGCAGCAGCAGCAACATCAGTAGTAGTAGTAGTAGTGTAGTCTGTAGTGAGTCCCTCATTTTTTTGCTGTAACGTTAACATGTCTGTGTGAAATGATTCATCTTCTAGCTCTGCAATTTGAAGTCGTAATGACTTGTCGGCCTTGGAAAGTCTTCATTTTCTTATACCGGGCAACATCGGAGAGTCAGTAAGATAAAGTGTTGTGGTTTGGATGTCGCATTTGTTTCTGGTGCACGGATCTATGCATATTATCCAAACAAGAAGTTTGTGATAGTGGGAAATAAACTTTAGACACATAGTATGTTTAACCGCAACCTTTCAATTATATACAAATATATGAGCTACATTGTCATGAATGTGAAAACGGGGTGTTTTGTGTCATTCGATTAAATTTGCCTTCAACGTAATCGGATACTAAACTTTATTTCATATACCTGTAAAACAAACAAAAAGGGTTCGCATATTTTGTTACAACTTGTTCGGTTATCTAATAAACCAGAGTTATATTAAACCGCTGCAAATGTCGCGATGCTCATATATAAATACTATGCAATTTGTGGCGACTTACGACAGATGATTCAAACGGTGAGAGGAGATTTGCTAATTTTAATTCAGGAGCAAGAATTGCGTTATCTTGACAAGGAAGGTCTATTTTCGCTTATAATATATTTTTTATAATATATTTTAACGTCTGGTAGAGACTTATGTTGTTACACATATGGGGTATACCTACTTAGTGAATGAAACATATGTATCAGTCCATTTTTTGCTCTGTTTCCAAGGACTTCAAGACAACAGTCGGTGTTAATTAAAGGTTTCTTAAATGTGCACCTATTAAAAATAATTTATCTTTATTAACATAAAGACAACTTATTACGAAACTTTAATTTCACACCTGCATGGCTATGCTCGCTTTAAATTTATAAGTAAGGCGCAGATCAGTACATCACGTTTGTCCCATGAGGTACTACCCAGACACCTAACACAGAATTTTCCTATCTCAACTTACTAAACATGTGTGCCAACAACATACAATTAATTCCTGTTAAGACATTTGGGTCTTTTATACGAAACTAATCCATACTATCATAAATAATCACACCAATGCTGTAAAACAAAAATGACTTCTTTAATAAGTGGATTGTTTTTCTTTGATCACGATCACAGAATACAAATTAGTGTCAAAAGTTCATTCAAATAACCAGTCATAATATAATCGGCTTCAACATCTTCCATTTGGTTATAATGATCACTTTTATAATTGCTCTCGTAATTCTTAACTCCATTCTGTGTTCAAGTTTTAATGTTTACTGTTTTCGAATCAGCCTTTAGTTGGTAACATATAACCATTGTAGTGATGATGCCGTTCGGTGCTACTAAAACATAACAACTCATCCACTTAGTTTATATCATACAAGTTAATGTCTTGAAGTGTTTATTTCGTGTTCAATTTCACTTTTATTATTATTCTTTGCTGGAAATAAAAATGTGTCGTGTTGAAAATACGCACTTACAAATATATTCAAATGCTCAAATCCTGTTTCCCATAACAACGACGAAGACACTTTTCACAAATAAACTCTTAATACTCCACATATGTATGTATAACTTTGTGTGGTACTCGTTCTGGCGTCGATTAATATTTATTTCATAAAGAAATGCTCACTTCAATTGGAGAAACAAATTAATTTCAATGGAATACTCCTTTTCGTTAATAATTCGTTTAGGTTTCAAATACATGCCCACTCAAATTGGTGATGTATAATACTACAATAAGTATTAGATAACACTTTCAGAATCGTGTAGTATAAATCAGACTTACAG